>CABHPH010160465.1:10050-29311 GCA_902168325.1 Peromyscus nudipes | reverse complement strand
GAGAGAGAGAGAGAGAGAGAGAGAGAGAGAGAGAGAGAGAGAGAGAACTAGAAAAAAAAGAATAGGAAGAAGGAAAAGAGAGGAAACCTAGTGTCCCTGGAAAATCACGGCTCCCTGACCCCCAGACAATCTACCTTTGCAAGCCTTCCGGTGGGTGATGGGCTTGCCCATGTCTCGGTAGAAGCCCTCCTTGCAGTAGTGGCAGTGACGGCCTGCAGTGTTGTGGCGGCAGTTGAGACAGACACCCCCGCTCTTGCGCCCCGACAGCTTGTAGAGCTCCATATTGAATCTGCAGCGCCGAGCGTGGAGGTTGCAGTTGCAGGCTGCAGGGGAAACAGAAGTCATCAGCACAAGGGGATGGGAGGACCAACACCCGTAGAGACCCCAGGTCTCCCTCCTTCATCTCCCAACAGGGCAGTCCTAGGCTCTGGGAGCCTTTCCTTAGCTCCCTCCCTCACTGGCACTCATCAACACTGATCCAGTACTTCACAGAACCACGGCTGAGACCTCCTGAAATCTGTGTGCTAGAGTCCTGCCCACCCCAGAATCTTGGTCCTGCAACCTCCAGAGCTAGGAGAAATAAATGTGCTTAAGTCCCTCGAGGGGAACATTCTCAGGAGGCATCCACCTCCACCACCATCTGCACCTCCTTTTTCCCATTCTTCTGCCACCAGGGACTCTAGAGCCAACTGCCCCCTCTCCTTCCCACCAACCAGCACCACAGAAGACCCTCAGCTTTCTTCTCTATGGCTCTTCCCCACTTCCTTCCACTTCCCTGGTCTGTGCACTAGCTCGGAGGTACTCACCTGGCCTGCTCTGATGCCCTTGGGACCTAACTCCTGCATCTCACACCACCTCTCTGCTCATGACCCACAAACCCTCACTTCCAGCTGCACATCTGGGGTCTCTGCTTGGATCCAGCAGCGCCTCCCCCACATTTGCCCCTTACTCTCCAACCTGCCTCTGTCAGGCTGTATCTGCAGGATTCAACCAACCGTGTGGATATCGGGGGGGTGAGGGGGAGGGAATTGCATCTATACTGAAATGCACTGTTTTTCTTGTCATCAGCCCCTAACAATTACGTTGTGTTTATTTATATAATTTTTTACATTTTACTGGGCAGTATAAGCCGTCTAACAAGGGGTTCTACATAGACACAGGAGGATGTGTGTGGGCTATGAGCAAACACGATGCCACTTTACAGACAGGATGCCACGACGGAACTTTTGTATCCTCAGGGAGTCTTGGGGTCACCTCATAGAGACAACCATGACCAGAGCAGGGTTTCTAAGCATCAACCTGAGGGTGTCCATCAGGATGACGTCAAAATCATTTAGTACAGCCTTGGGGGCTCTTAACAGGCCAGACCTACTCACTCCCCAGCCTCAGCTCTACTCTCCAGCCTCCCACTCCCTCTTGCTTCATTTATTCCGAACTCTGGTCAGTTTCTAAACCACGCCAAGTGTGGGGGGGTTCTCCCCCCCCCCCCCCGCAAGGCCAGCTGCAGCTGGTGTTACCATCCAAGGGGTGCAACTTCAGTGTCATTTCCAAATTTACCTCTAGCCCTTGCTTGGCAGAGGTCCCCAGCATGCCCCCCCCAAGGGCTCTCTTCACCTTACACTAGGGTTACCACCCCCCCCCCCCCCCCCCACCCAGCTGCATTCTCTGGGCTGCAAATTCTAGGATACCATCAGCGGCAAGCCATCCACACTCAATCACTCTCAGATACATCTTACCCTACTTTCTGGTAAAAGCATCTATCAATCACAGAAAACTGCAAGCGTCATCATGAATTTTCACACACATGTACGGCACACTCTAATCACAGCCACTCTGTCCTGTTTTCACCATAAGTGTGTTCTGTACACATTTATGGAATTTCTAAAGAAATGATGTGTCAGGCCATACACTTAAAAACAAAAAAGCAGAAAGGGGAAAAAGTTCACTCCTGTTCCCACGAATCACTGCGAGCACAGCGGCTCGGGACTACTTCATATTTTCTAGAAATATGGGTCATACCTGTCTGCGTCTAGCTTTGTAGCCTCTTTTTTTTTCAGAACGAACAAGTTTTAGTGTCAAATATAGCTCAATGTGATCTTTAAAGATTGTGTGGTACTTAGATCATGAGTCTTTAGTGTGTGAGATGGGACTCGCTGAGCAAGCACTCTCTCAAAGCTGGCCGGCCAGGGCTGTTCCCTGCTGCTCAGGGTTAAACCCTGAGCCGCTTTTGAACATGGACATCTACTGATGGACAGTGCATTCCTCAAGGCAGAATTCTGAGTTAAATTTTGGAGCTCCGTTTTTTTTGGGTTTTTTTGGTTTTTTTTTTGAGCTGAGGACCGAACTCACGGCCTTGCGCTTGCTAGGCAAGCACTCTACCACTGAGCTAAATCCCCAACCCAGGAGCTCCGTATTTTAACACTGGATAGAAACCTTCCTCAAGGAAGGCTGAACTGGCTTTGCCTCTTCCTAGCAGGAAGTGACGCTCTTATCTTACCACACCCTTGAAAAGAGTAACAATGCACATTTGGTATCAGCATTTGGGGAAGAAAAAAAAAGTATGCAAAGTGTCTGGGGAGAAGACCCGCACATGATATCCACCTGTGTCTATGATTACAGAAGAGGGGAGTTCATCTTCTTGTGTCTCCATTTCTCCATGCATGTATTACCTGTTCAGGTCATGGCTCAACTTTCCTCTCTCTATGGTCGGCTTATAAAACACTTGCCTCCTCTACTAGACAAGCTCTCCATGTTTTTACCAGTTTCTTATTCCGATGCTCTTTTTATTTGTGCGTTTTTCCTTTACAACTGCCACTTTGACTTTGCTCTCTGGTGTTATAAGCTTCCTTACACGTTCTTTCAAGAGCCATTCCCCAAATCATGTCCCCATTAGTCACTCAACGGACCAGCAGAGGTGGAGGAGGGCTTTCGTGGGGGTGTCAAGACAGCACCTGTCCTGAAGTCCAAAGGCAGCTGGAAGCCAGTCTGGACTAGAAAACAAATCTGACTCCCGAGAACTGAAGTGTTCCTCATCAGGTATCCCCAAGTGATGAATTCAAGCAGGCACACGGAAGCTGTATCTCCACCCCACCTTCCACATGGAGGATGGTCACACTCACTGTCTCTTTGGACTCACTCAGCTAGACAAGGGATCGGACTTTCAGAGACATGCAGAGACCAATGAGCCAGCCTGGCACCAAGGAGTCAGTGAATAGAGTCCTGGCCTACAGCAGGTAGGTCTTCCTGCTGCTAGGCTGTCCCAGAGATGACCAGCATCACCACACATAAAACAGCTGCACCTGAATGACCACCCAGAAATTGGGTCTTTCCTGCAAGACCAGAAACCCCAAGTCATGTTGTACCTGCCCAGGACCAGGAAGCTGCCAGGATCCCCAGGGTCTCACTCCTCTCAGGCCTCCTCCATACAAAGAAAGGCCTCACAGCAGCATCTTTGGGTCCTTCATGGAGACAGACACATCCTTATGGGTGTCGTCGTCCCCCCCCCCCCCCCCCCCCCCCCCGGTGTAAAGGAGGCTCTAGCTGCCAGCATCCAACAGCCCTCTGGGAGTCTGGGAGTGTGGGGCTGCCTTCCTTACCCCTTGGGAAAGCTCAAGCTGGAATCTCTTTCCCTGTACACCTCACACCAACAAAAGGTTCTTTCCAAACAACTGGTCATACAAAAGAAAACTCAGAGGCCAACATCAAAAAGCACCCCCTGCCCCTCCTTGGGCTGTCAGGGAACATTAAGTGATAATTACCCATGCTCAGACTTCTGCAAAGTATTTTACAGCCTGTTTTCTTTTCACTTTGTTTTATTTTCTCTACACAAATGGAAAAATGCATTGGGCAAAGTGGCTCACATCTGGATCCCTCAGGTCCACAAAGAGGTGTCACCCAACTCCCACCAACCGCAGGCCTTGCCTCGGAGAGACACCCTAATCCCTCATGCCTTCCTGTTTATCTCTTGTTCTCTCCCAGGCAAAAATATTGGGTATTAGTTTCATTATCAGATTTCAAGGCGGGAAGGAAAGGGCAGCCTTGTGAGAACAGAGGTCAACTCAGTAGAGAGGGGGAGATTGGGGGGAGCAGAGACCCTCCTGGGGGACCAGCCCGGCCCAGATCAAGGAGCCCTGCCCCACTGGTATGATTTGGTAGTTTATCTAGGGATCCCCCCCAGTCTCTCGGAGAGACTCAGTTATGCCCCCACTAGCTAGCATGTTGAGATAAGCCAGATTCATCTTGCATAGCTGTATCTCAGGCTCCCAAGGAGAGGCAGGGAGGGGTAGGAAGAGCAAGGACTCCCCAACTCCACCCCCCAACCAGAAACCTAACAGAAAGAGAAAGGGGACCAAGTGCCAACTCCTGTTTCCTCCCCCACCCAGGCGTCTTCTGAGTCCTTAACTTCCAACTTTAATCCATTTCATTCATCTCTCCTGTCAACCGGAACTTACCCAGTCCCTCGACACCTGCAGCTGAGTTACAGTTAACACACACATATACACTAGCTACATGCTAGTCCATGCATGAACTGTGTGAGATACAGAGGCAGGGGATGTATAGCTGCCCAAGGGACTCCTCCCTTAACAGAGGAAATGGTCAGACAGGAGCACACACACCAGAATTCACATGGACCAAATGGGACAGATGCTCTTAATCAACTTCGTTGCTTCACTGGGGACAAGGAGAGGGTTTGATCGGCTAGCCCACAGAAAGTCTCGATTACATTTTTGTTGTACAACTGAGAGAAAGCAAATGCTCAAAAGAGAAGATGCATGCACGGATGGATAATGAATTGGATTAACTGACTGGTGAGTAGATGGATGGATGGGGTAGATGGATGGGATAGATGGGGAGATAGATGAACAGGTTAATGCATGGACCCATGGGATGAACGAATGAGATGAACTGGTGGATGAAAGAGGTGGATGGAAAGGCAGATGTAGGATGGGTGGATAGATGGGTAAGTGGATTGGTGGACTGGGTAGTTAAATGACTGGGTATGCTGATGGGCAGGCAGACAGGAAGGTCAGAAAGTAGATCGGTAGATAGACAGGACCAAGAGGATTTGCTGCCTGGCCCTCATCCTAAAGGCAAAGTCTTGTAATTTTCCTGCTGTCTCAGAGGCTGACACAACATGGGCCCAAAGGGCTCTGGGACTCACAGTAATTTGTGTTTAGAGGTAAGCTAGATTAAGATAACCCTGACAGCCGATCCATTCACAGGGCCGACTCTAGGTGTTGCTTTATAACAGGGAAGTTCGGTTGCAGGCACACCGGCGGTCAAGGAATATTTACTGAATGCTACTATAATTCAGGAGCTACACAAGGAACTGGGATGCAATGGTGAGCAGGACAGAGCCTCCGGAGATACCCAGATGTGGTCAGTTAATCCCGTTGTCTCAGTCCGAGGCCCACCACTAACACAAGGATTATGGATTGTAACCAGAGCTGCCAAATGGCCAGAGAGTACAGTGGAGACCAGTCAAAATAAACCCCAGGACATGGGCCACCATGCAGAGGACAAAGGGGACATGACACAGGAGGAGTCTGGTCCCAGCCAAGGTTCTTGAGAGTGCAGTCACTGAAGCTGCCTCTTTTCACCTTCGACTTACTAAAACCATTGGCAAACATGGTCCCCATACAGAGCTGGGAGAACTCATTTACCTAAATGAAGAATCAGGCAACAGTCCTTCCACTTCCAAGGGGTGGAACAGAGCCCACGCTATGCAGCACTTGGGGATTCCAGTGAATGTGAGAGGCAAGGTAAGGCACCTTAGACTGGAGAGAGGACTATGAATGACACCCCCCATTCATTTCTTCACTCAGCAGGTATTAGCAGAACTCCTTGGAGGGACCTGATTAGGAGGCAGTCACTGTAGGGTCAATCCTGCCTCCCTTTCCCTCTCTTGACACAGCAGCATCCTCTCCCTTCTCTCCAGCTGTGGTTTTCAATTCAAGTAGCCCAGAAAAATCTCTCAAGGCCACCCTAGGGCTCAGGAGAGGAGAGCTGAAAATGTGTACATCTAACAAGGTCCTAGGTAGCAGGGATGCTGCCCATCTGAACGCCACACTCCAAAAACCACTGTTCTAGAGAGAACAGAGAGGGGAAAAAAAGAATGCCTGAGCCCCCAGGTACTGGGAGCTCACAGAGAGGCAGGGTACACGGACCATATCTTACTTATATTTAAAAAGTCACACTGCATGCAGCCATCCACCATCACTAAGAGTGGGGCACCAAGTGAAAGGTTCTTCATCCACTTGGCCCCTCTGAGCCTGTACGTTCTCATCTGAGCAACGAACTCATTCAGTCTGACCTCTCTCTGTATGGTGGAGTTTCCCCCTGGCCCTGAATGTCTGTAAACACATTTTATACATCTTACTACAGAGCTGAAGATTGCTATCAGCAGATATGAAGACCCTTCTGTGAGATCAGGACAGGGGTGTCTCAGGAAGCAGGGAGGACTCTGGGAATAGCACAGGTCAGGCTGCAGAGAGCAGGCAACAGAAAAGAGGAAGGTGCCGGCAGACCATGGCTAAGACCATGGCTCTCTGGAGGGGGGTCGGGCAGATAGAGGTGGCAAGTCTTGGCAGGGTAATGATACCAGAAAGGGTGTGGCAAATGGGAATAGTAAATGCTTGGGTCTTCCAGAGAGGGAGAGCATGGGGGGGCATTCTTCAGGGTCAGGGGCTGAGAAAACTATTTTGACAAACAGCAAAGCTAGAGGTTCTCACTGCTTGGAGCTTTCCCATCTCCCTGTCCTGGGTCGGTGACCTGGGATCACCTGCGCAGATGTGGTCCTTCTGACTCGTTATCCAGACAACAGTAGTCCAACCATACATCATAGCCCCAGGGCCACTCAGCTTACAGCCTCCCACACCGCCAAGATGGGGAGAGCCTGGGGCTAGGGTATCTTAAGAGAGCAGCCACGTAACTTTTGTTATAGTCTGTTGCTATGATTGCTCTGTCTTACTATCAGTTATTACTAATCTGCAGACACAGGAAGAATTAGTTTTATATATATATATATATATATATATATATATATATATATATATATAAACACCACACAGACACACACACACACAGAGACATATACACAGACACAGACACACACACACACAGATACACACACAGGTACACAGACACACACAGGCAAACTCAGATACACACACACACAGAGTGTGTGTGTGCTGTATTTCCTCTAAGGCTGGAGCAGGCTGAAGGGCTCTCACAGAAAATTAAAGAGCAATGGGAGAATGGGGTTCCACTCTTACTGGCCCAGAAACCCCTGAAGCCAAATTCTGCCAAAGCAGCCCCTTCCCTTCTAGCGCGTCCTCTCGGAGGATGGGCTTAAAGGGCCCTTTATCCTAAGGTTCCAATTTGAAAATAAAACCTGACTACCTCTTCCTTACCAAGACTTTATTCTGATACCAGGGATGCTGTGGGTGGTAGGAGAAAAAAGGGAGGGGGGTTGGGGTGTGGGAAGTGCTTTGGAAACACAGTGTCCCAAGTGAGCGGGTCAGGGAGGCCTGCCTGCCAAAGACCGGCTTAGATGGTTTCTGATAAGTCTCTCAGATAAGTGGCCGGTGTTTGTTGAGGGCTTAGGGAGCTTTAGCCAAGTCTGATCACAAAGCAGACCTCTGTCAACAGTCCTTCAGGCCACTCACGGGGCCGAGCAAACAGTACACTAACAAGTTCTTCACACCTGTGGGGCTTGGGAAAGGTTCGGGCCCCTTTGTCCACAGGCAGACAAAGAAGCTGCCAGGAAAGCCTGGGCCCCCACCCAGCCGTGCCTCTGGGCATCTGGAGAAAGGCCTGGGGTCAAGACAGACAGCTTGAAGTCTGGCCAGCCCCGGCTCCCTCTGTGAGTAGAAACAGGGACAGGGAGACCCTCCAATGAACAGAGTGGTCCCTGTGAATGGGCAGCAAAGGACATTTCTGAAGCTGGGGCCAGGGCCACAGGCAATATTAAGGCCGTGGAGTTGCAGAGTCCTGAGAGTACAGCCAAGGCTTAGAGGCTCCTTCTCCCCCCCTGTACAAGGCCACTGTCCCCTCCCCTCTGTTGACTGCAGGGCCATCTCCCAAATCTACTTGACCTCCCCGTCATTTTTTCCACTGACTCCTTTTCTCTGTAAACATCTTAGCCTTTTCTTTCCTCTGCCCTTTTTTGGCTGCTCCGCCTTCCCCTAAGGCTTTGAAATGATCCTCTCCTAGCTGTCCCAGGCCTTCCCTATGCAGGACGTCTCGGGGGTTTGCACTACACAAACACCCTCCTCCCCAGCCCTCTCTGTGGAGGAAATGCCGAGGTCTGGGTAAGCCCTGAGCAGTCATCAATTCTTTGTCTGCAGCCCTCCTCAGATCCACCCTCTCCAGAGCCTGGCCCCAGGCAGCTGGAGGGTGGGCCTCCATCTGCCCCGTCACCTCCCCCAGGGAGGTCACCCCTGGCCCACTATGTACCATTCCCAACTCTAGGCCTTTCCCACCTCCAAGCAATCCTTCACTCCAAATCTCTCTTCAAACATTCCTCTCAACTCGTCACCGCCCTGTTCTGGAACCTTCCTCAGCTGCCCATTTCTGAAGAGATGCAAAGTCTATTATTCTCAAGGGCAAAAAAAAAAAAAAGGTTTCAAAATGGTGGGTCAGAGAACTGGAAAGGTGGCTCAGAGGTTAACAGCACCAGCTGTTCTTCCAGAGGACCTAGGTTCAATTCCCGGCACCCACACAGCAGCTCCTAACAGTCTGTGACTCCCGTTCCAGGGAACCCAAAGCCCTCCTCTGGCCTCCGTGGACAGTAGGTGGTGTACACACCTGGTGTACGGATATACATGCTGACAAAGCACCTATACACACTTTTTTTTTTTTTAAAACAGAGGTCCAGAGAGTGACTTACAGCAGAAACACCTCACCCGACTTCCCCTCAAGACTGAGCTCCATCAGCCAAACAGGAAAGAGGATGTTGTTCACCCAAGACAACACAGAGCTTGGGACAGGAGTTTACCCTCTTATGGGAGAGGTGGGAAGAATGTGACAGAGACTTTGCCAAGGACCTGGCAGTAGTTAGTGATGGCTAACTCTTTACCTAAGTAGTCCAGGGCACTCTCCGGACCTCCTGCATGGGAAGAGTTGCATGGTCCTGAGCTTGGTAACCCCGCCCCCTGGCTATTGGAATTCCTTCCTAAAGGCAAACAATATTCAAAGCACAGGAGGTTGTCTGAGAAAAGCTCACCCCCCTTCCCTGGAGGGGAAGGCACTGCCATGAAATCCTCTGCCTCGTGACTCATATGCCCTGCCTGATGCCTGTTTGTAGCATGGGGGCTTCCTTCCAATCGCTCTCCCCAGAGGTGGTGTACAGGCTCCATGAGCTGGACATATGAGAGCTGACTTGCCAGGGGAACAGGCCAAGTCTGGCTCCCGGCTCCCTGGAGTCATTTCCCATCTGTAATGGGTCCCATCACCAAGGCTGGCACATTCGGGCCTCCAGGAGTGATGGGGAAGGCTGGCGTCAAGGGCTTAATGACTTGCAGCTACTCTGTTCTATACCAGTGGCAGCATGTGCGACTGTGGGGATGCGGCTCTCCTTTCACCTCAGCTTCCAAGGCTGCATCCCCTCTCTACCTGACCAGCCAGCTAATCCAACCTTCTGGCTGACTCTGACTTGGGTCTCAAGCTCCAGAGACAAGTCAGCCTACACGGCTACAGGAAGTCCACACTGCACAAAGCCAAGAGCCTCACCGACACAGGTCCCCCGATCACGAAGGAGGCTGACACCAGGGTTCTGGTGCGCCATTCTACGCTGACACTCATTCTCCTGATTCATTAGACGATCAGAGTTGCTAGATTTCCACCAGTTGAGACGCAGGATGCCTACTTCAACATGGGCTGCCGGAAGTGCTGTTTCGTATCATACACCCCAAGGCTTGCACGGCAACCCTCTATCCCCGACAGGTCCCCTACCCTCATAAGCCCAATCTTTGCCTATTGTATGGTTCCACACGGCAGCTTTACTGGTCTTAGCACTGGTGAGTGTCAGAAGTTAAAGGGGTCCCACAGAAGGAGGCTGTCCCACTGGGCTCTATGGCATGGAAGGGTTGTCTGGTTCACTAGTGTTTGCGTGCTCTATGCAACCTGCCCTTCCCTGCACACATGACCCACTGCTGAAACAGAACAGAAATCCTATGACCTCTTTGTCTGTTTGCTAGTTTTCAAAACAGGGTCTCACTATGTACACCTGGCTGTCTTGGAACTTACTCTGTAGACCAGGCTGGCCTCGAACTCACAAAGATCCGCCTGCCTCTGCCTCCCAAATTCTGGGATTAAAGCGTGCATCACTTGCCTGGTGCATCCTGTGACCTCTTAAGACCATATGGAGATGTACAAGACTGCCCACTGGACAGCTTCCCTACTGTGTGACAGACAGACATAATGAGCCCACTACTCTGTCCCACCCAGGTATCCAGGAAGCTTACTTATTCCCTACGACACCTTGACTTCCCATGCAAAGATCTCCCTATTACGGGGCAGAGTGAAGGAAAGCAAGTGTGTCCTAGGTGGCTCAAAATAAGTAACAAAAGAGCTTTTCATCAGTGCATGCTTTGTAAAGGAACTCGTCAAAATCTGAGCCCCAATTCCGGATCTGGTTATTTTAATCAAATCAGTAGGTAAAATTTATTTAGAGATCAGTAAAGGGCTTATGGGATTATAATTAAAGACTTTAATTAAAAATTATGTCCTGGAAGAGAATGTGGGTGACCCACCACACAGACAGAATGACAGGGGACAGCAGATTCCAGCTGACCAAGGGAGCTGGAATGAGCCACCCCTGGAAGTGAGTGACCTAGCCATCCCTGGAGACATTCAAGTAGAGGGACAAGATACACGAGGTTCCAGGTCTGGACAGGAGGTCAGCCTTCCGACTCAGAGAACCTTGGGGGTGAGAGACAGTTACAGGCTAGCAGTGAGGTCTGGTCCAGTGACTATTTTTGCTCAGGAGTTAAAAGAAGGGTCAAATCTGCAAGCGACGCTGGCTCCTTACAGTGAGCGCTGTGCGTATGAGGAAGAGACGGAAGAGCGAGCAAGCAGACATGGGACTTTATCTGTAGAAAACGGATCCAAATGGCCCTTCCGGACTGGTGTTGTCACGGCAGACAGAAGAACACAGCCCATGGAAGCCTGTAAACTCTCCCTGCTGGAGACACCCATGGCAGCTCTGTGCTGGGTTGGCCTATGAATGCAAGTGAAGCAACAGAGCATCAGGAGTGGCCGAGTCCGGGCTCAGCAGATAACGGAACTTGCTGTCAGGTCCAACCATCTGAGTTTGATCTCCGGAACTCACACGGTGGAAGGGAGAGACCCCGTGCCTGCCTGCACACTGCCCCCCCCACCCTACCCCCCCACCCGTCCTCCGCACGTGTGCCTGGCACACACAGGCAACAAGCAAGCAAATGCATGCAGCCACATTTGGGGGTTTCAAAGGCAACAGGGTTGACGCGCCTTCTGAAGAAACGCACCGATACAGCTGTCTACACAGCTGGCATCTTGACGCCAGGTTGGCACTGTGGAAAGTCGGCTGAACACTGCCCCTGGATTACACACCCTAGGGTCTAGGCAAGAACCCCTCAAGGGACAGGAAAGGGGAGCCTTGTCAAGAAACAGAAGGGGCCAAACTCCTTTGCTGTTTGCGTTAGCTATAGGTCCTGTGCCCGTCGACAAGAAAGGCTGTCCCTTCCTTGAGGCCTTGTCCCCAAAGTGGAAGGAAGCTCCAAGCTAGAACTCTGACATGTCCAAAAGGAGGAGGGGGGAGCTCATGGGAAGTCTGAGAAAGAGAAGACAGAGGACACAGGAAATCACAGAAACATCAGAAGCCCCAACCTGAAGGATGAGGCAGACAATAGGGAGAAGAAGGTACCAGGTGGCACTTGGGGTCAGCACTCACAGACAGGGCAGCTGACACTTGCCCCCACTGCTAAGTCTCTCTGCCCATCGGTATGTGAACAGGTAAGCCCAGAGAGGCTCTGTGCACCCTGGGGCCATTTAATCTTCACAACTGCAAGAGGCTACATTCTAGAGTCCCCACCCTGCACCTTATAAGACCCCTTATTCCACCTGCTGTTTCCTGCATGTTTCCATGGGGAATAGGTTCCAAGACAACCCAGGGATACCAAAATCCGGGATGCTCAAGTCCCTTATAAGAAATGACACCAGTGTTTGCCTATCATCGACCCATCCTCCTATGAACCTTCAGTCATGTCTGGATTAATTCCAATACCTGTTACAACACAAATTGTGTTTACACTGGGTAGTTAAAGAAATGCTAGGAAGGAAAAAAATCTGTAGACTTTTTAATGCAGATGCAAATGCTTTTCAGATATTTTTCAACCGAGCTTGGTTGATTCTTCCAGTGTGGAACCCAAGCATTTGAAGGTCCAACCAGACTGTCATTCCACTAAGAAGCCACAAATCTTAAAAGGATGGAGCTGCGGGGACCTGGTTTATATACCTTGTCCATCTAACACACTCACAGGCATCAGGTGGGGAAGGTCTTACTGTCCCCCCCCCCACCTTACAGCTAAACATGTTGAGACCCCCAACAGTTCACATGGCTCACAGTGGTAAAGGGACCGGAAGCCACTCAGTAACACTTCCCAGTCCCTATGGGCAAGTGGCAAGGTAGAGCTGTCCCTACTAGACTCAACCCAGTGACCTGGTTGGTTCTCTAACCAAAATAGAAGTACCAGGAGCACAAGCTAGGCCAGGCAGGGCTAGCTTCCGACTACCCTTAGGTAGTCTTTACAAATGTTTTCCCAGGGTTGAAAACCAGACGGGTCCCTTGTACAAGTCTGGGGGAGAGGAGCCCCGTGTGATCGCCCCACATTTCTTGGCTTTGGCACTCCTGGCTGCTTTGCATGTGGCTAATTCCCCCGGCGTCCTCTGTAATTCCACAGTAATGTGGTTTTAATTGTCCCCAAAGTGGGCCATTCTTCCTTTATTGTGCAGTAAATTTCCCTCCAGAGTTCGGATTTCATGCGCCAGCACCAGCCGAAGGAGCATGCCGGCCTGGGGGGGGGCGATGCTAGCCTCATCGCTGGCCCCTGGCCCTGGCCAGCCTGGCTGCTTCTCACTCTGACCCTCCCTTGGCCAGCAGTTCCATACTGGGAGCCATGGGGCAAACATTAGGACCCTAAAGGGAGGGGCACCCTTGAGGAGGCAGGGACACTGGTCTGTGGTTCTGTCTGGAAAGCAAATTAACTCAACAAATGCAGACAAGCTGCAAAGCAGATTTCACGGGGCTAGAGTGTGAGCCAGCTCACTGCTTGTGTGTTCATTTGTATCAACACTGGCCATCGCCACTGAGGCAAGGTAACAGGTGCAAAAGAGCACTCCCTTCCCACCTGTGGGCTGGGCCAGTCACCTGAGCTGTCTGTTCCTCCTTGCTGGACCAGAAAAGAGGAGTAATTCTAGCCCCCTTATCAGATGAGCGGAGGTCCTTAGCCTCAGCCTCATCCTAATGAGGCCAGGAAGAGGGTGAGCCTAGGGTCAGACATGCAGGTTCAGATCCTATCTGTCACAGGCTAGCACAAGACACTTGAACTTGGCTGTCTGTTAACCTCTCATCCATTAGCTTCCTTATCTAGGAACGAGAGCAGTGATGATAACCACCTGCCAACAGTGGTTGACGTTATGATGACCATGACTGACAAGACTTGTTCCAGCATTCCCGGCATATCTATTAGAGATGTCAGAGACAATGGGCTGGGCTCAGAGGTGGTCCGTGTTCTATAGTTCATCACAGGAGGATGAATAAAAAGCAAATGACAGTGTGCTCAGGTCACCAGGGAGCCTCAAAGCCTCTGAATCCTCAGGTGAGACCAGCTTGTCTCCAAGGAGCTCCTAGTTTAAGGTATGATGGTCCTCACGCTGGGCTGATGTGATTTGTGCCCACACCCACAGGATTAAGGGTCAGTCTCTGTCACAACCTCTCCTTTCCAGAAACATCTAGAACACAAGTGTGAGTAACACGGAAGCTAAGCCATCTCTCCGAACACACACAAAAGAACTTCCCTGGTAGCCTGCTAGTCGTTTACATGGAATTGAATGCCTTTCGAGAGGGGTGAGCCATGACTTCACAGCAAGGAGGAAGACAGAGCACCTAACCCAAGGACCGAAAGGAACAGGGTGGTGTGAGGTACAGAGAGGGGCATACGACCAACATACACCTCAGTGTTCTCTGCTGCAGACATATGAAATGACTAGCATCTGAACAAGGGGCTGACAGAGTCCCCAGGGAGGAGGATGTGTGCCCCTCGAGCTTCAGCGAAGGAAAACACATTTGGGGGGAAAATGTCTTCCCGAGCTATGGTCCATCAGCCTCCAGCCTCTCTGAGCTTCCTGACTCTCACCGTCTCTCTCCACTCCAAGCCTTGCCGCCATCCTGGGTCACAGCCCTGGGCCCTTAGTCTGTGAGCAATTCTCCATGACCTCCTCTCTTATCTGTCCCATGTCCTGACGGTCCTCCTGCACAAAACCTACCCCAGGAAGATGGACACAGCCATCAGTCCATGACACCTGTTTCCACAGCCAGCCTCCTTTTGCTCTCTTCCCACTGTAAGTCTTAACCCCCCTTCCCCCTCCTCAGCAGCCTGCCCCAACCTCCCTACTTAAAACCTCGAGCCCACCACCCTAGTCCTCTAAAATCCATGCCTGGCACTCTTTCTCCAAAGTGCATATAACGTGAGGGAGTCATGGGCTTACGTGTCATCTAGAAGCAGCCACGCGCTGACTTTATTATCGGCTTAGCACATCCGCATGCTTTACTTAATGATTTTATTGGCTGTCACCGTATAGCATGTGCCATCATCCCTCCGTATCTATTGGGAGATTAGTGCCAAGATCTTGGTGACAACAAAACCTGAGGCTGTTCTCGTCAAAGTCTCCCGAGGAGGGCACAGGGTTGGCACAGCACTCACACACACCCCTTTTGGGTCATCTGCTATACCCGGCTGTCTGGGGAACCACAAAAAGAAAACTTTGCACCTGTTCACTCCAGATGTTCATTTTTCTTTTGTGAGACAGGGTCTCATTATGTAGCTCTAGCTGGCCAGGAACTCACTATGTAGACCAGGCTAGCCTTGAAATCACAGAGCTCTGCTGCCTCTGCCTCCCCAGCACTGGAATTAAAGGCGTGTGCCACTACGTCCAACCGACGGATAAAGTTTTTTGTTTGTTTTTAATTTTGTTGGCATGGAGGGTGGTATTGCCCTGGGGCTAGAGCCCACAACTTTTTTCATGCTAAGGACATGCTCTACCCCTGACCTACATACTGTCTCCCAGCCTGTAATTTTCTTCAAAATGGTTTCAATCCGCAGTTGGTTACATCTATGGATGCAGAGCTCCTGGCCATAAAAGGCCAACTACACCCTATATACAGGCTCATTTACTCTGCTTCCTGACCTAGCTCGAAGTGCCACTGATTTTCTTCTCTGTTGTTTTATTCACTGATGTCTGCCCGGGATATGGAACACAGCTGACACCTGTGAGTCAGTGTAAATGAAGGAATCTGCCCTGGAAATACATCAATGTTCTCTCCCACTCCCTAGAAAGACTTCCTGGGTCAAACCTTCTCTATCCCTGCTCCCTAGCAAGTCCCTCCTGGGAATTGCGTCCCCAGCTTTTGTTCTCAGGGTAAATGGAGGCCCTAATAAGTGGTCAGACAACCCCAAGGTCACATCCATTAAGGCTAACACCCTCCTTCTTCCCCTTACTTACAGCCAGTTGTCAGCTGTGCCTTGGACCAATCTCTTCTCCCTGGTCCCAATTCTCATGCTATTTAGATGCTCAGGCTGTTCCCCTCCTTATATCTCTCTTCACTGGTAAGCTCAGCCCGATCCATGACACTCTGCCTTCCTGGCTCCCAAGCTCAGGCCACCTGCATCCATCACATGGTAAGTCACCAGATAGCTTCATCTCTTTCTAGACCGATGGCAGTTTAGACAGTGGTTGCTCATCTCTTCAGCAATGCAGTCAGCTCTTGGTGCTCTGTTGTTCTGCATTCCAATACAACAGTCTCATCAGACTGAAATTAGTGAGGAAAAAAAAAATTGTGCCTATACTGAGCCTACACACACAACTGCTCATGTAACTGTATTCGGTGTTAGAAGTCATCTGGGGATGATGTCAAACACACAAGAGGATGTGCAGAGTGATATTATGCAAATCTGGTGCTGTTTTATGTAATGGACTTGAGCATGAGGAGTTTATTACCCACAGGGGTGTTGGAATCAGTCCCTCAGATGCCCAGGGATGACCTTACTCTCTTCCTTTGATTTTCCTAATAGTGTGCAAGCCTTTCCCCGCCCTGTGGTGCTAACTCCCTTTTGGGCTCAACCTGCACAATCCTGTAGCTAATGCTGAACTGCTTCTAGAAGTGGGGCCTCCTCTCCTCTTAGTCCACTATCTGCCTTGGTAATCTCACCCAACTCAATTATTATCTTCTTGAGGAGTGATGACTCCCAAGTTTATGTATCCGGTCCAGACATCTTTGAGCTTCTGGCATGTTTATCCCAAACGCCTTCTCCATATCTCAGATCGCTCAAAGGCACTTGCAACTTTTCATGGTCCAAGATCAAAGTCATGATAGTCCCTCTCAAATCCAGTCTTCCACCAATGTCTTTTATCTACCCACACATTCAAACTAGAAATCTGGAGGTCACCTTTGCTACCTCCTGCCCCATCCCAGCCTAATTACCTGATCCCCCACTAAGTCCTGTTCATCTGTAGTTCACCTGCGGTCTCTCCTGGATCCCACTTCTGTCTCTAGGCCAAGCTGCCAGCAGCCCTCACTGATACACTGCCACAATTGGTCAGCTAGCCCAGGAGTCAAAACAGACAGGAATGCTCCCTCCCTGTCTGGGACAAGTCTATTCCTCACGAGCCCTCACACCAAGGGTGTTGGACTGCCTACCTAAAGGAGCCTTGCCTTTTTCTCCTGTCCTCAGAGTCCCACAGAGCTGGCAAACTCAACCTCAAGGTTATGGGTGTTGACCAACATCTTCATATGCAAACCTTGTTGAGGTTAGGCTGCCTCCGTGAGCTCTTCTTCAAGATGGGGGACCCCAATACAAGCCTGCGCAGTGGTGCATTTTCAGTTCCAAGCTTATATTTGATTTAAAAAGCAAATCCCTCTGGTTTCTGTTGTTCCCAAAGTTAGGGCACCCACTCTGCCACATGGCCAGAGCGGGGCACAGGGTGGCTGAGGAAAGGCAATGCCACTCTTGCTCCTGAGCTCCTGATGTGACTGCAGTTTGAACAAGGATCCGGCCTTTTCCTGGTGACCCAGGGCACACACAGCCCACACCCCCTGACACAGTCTTCCAGAAACACCCCAAGCCAGCAGCTAACTTTCCAGTGTTACTACCACTTACCAGCCTGTAGGTCACAACTCACTAGCAGGTTATTGGATCAGCTTAGGGAAAATCATGTACAGTATTTTAAAAAACAGAAGCAAATTAAGGTGTCGAAATGTACCACATATAATAAGAATGTAGTAAACTCATTTGGAATGGATAAGTAGACGAACAGGTAGATGGATCTTGGATGGCTGGGAGGAATGGATGAATGGATGGATGGATGAATGGGGCATATGAGTGGGTGAGTAGGTGGACAGATAGAGACAGGCAAAGTCATGATGCATTGGGACACGGTCTGAAAGTGTTTAATTTGCATACTACTACAGGTAGTTGTTATGGTATCCTCTACTCTCTCACTGGGCGGAGAAACACTCTGGAGCTCACAGTGGAAAACGCCATGAGACACTGGTCTGACTGAGGTTAGAGAAGGAGTTATTTAAAAACTGAAGCCCTAAGGGGCAGCATGGACCATCGGCCTTATAATGAAGCTGGTGAAGGCTGAGTGTACTTTCCACGTGGATTCTGCCGGCTGAAGGCTGAGCCCATCCTCCCTCAGCCTGACCTGTGAACCTCGAAAGGCAGGGCTCAAGGGTTCGATGTTTAGGTGTGGATCAGGCCACTTGCTGGGGCATTCCTCCGCCCACTTTCTGCTTACAGACCCAGGCCTGAGCTCCCAGCTCACTCCTTCCTTCCACACTCACTCCGCTCCCCTCATTTCTCAGGCCCCACAATCAATCACCAATGTGTTCTGGCCCCAGATCCTAAAGGTCATGTATCTTAGCCTGGTATTTGAGATGCCTACAACCTCCCCACTCTCTTGTACCAACATCACCCCTGAATTTTCCCCAGAGTTAAAAACCCACCCAATCACTTGGATCTCTTTGGCCAAGCCCCTCCTCAACGGCACCAACAGATGCATCCTAGCTCAGCTTTCCCAGCCTCCCCTGCCACTCCCCGGGTCAAGAAATGGGAATATTAGAACCACAGGAGTCACCACCCACAGGGAGACAGGAGTGTTGGATGCGTCTGTTCCCAGCATCCCCCAGAGCATACCTGGTGCAAAGCTCAGTTCTAGACGAGGGGTTAAGAGCAGCCCGATTGGCCCCCTACAGACCCCTACCCTCGGCCCACAGGTCCTGAGTCTTCCTCCCATAGCCCACACTCAAGCTCCACCGGCCAGTCCCCTTGCCTCATCTTCTACCCTGTAGTCTCTGGCAGCTCAAGCTGCCCCTTCCCTATTCCACCTCGGCACCTACACATGACCTGATGGTGCACCAGGCCCTTGCCCAATGAAAAGGTGCAGATAGATTGATTGACAGCGGGAGATGCCAGATCCCAGGTGGAAGCAAGAGTCCATCTGGCCTCTGTCTCCTAACCACACGGGGCCCTTGGTGACAAGGTGCAGAGAGGGGGGGGGGACAGGCTGAGGTCAGGGAGAGGCTGTGTCTGGGGTGCAGCTGTGGAGCCTCGTGCTGGCCTCCTGGAAGTAGAACATTCTTGCCTCCTCCAGAGTGCACAGTTGTCAAGAATTCTGGTAAAGGACAGTCTAAGAAAACTGCAGACGCGTGTGCTGGGGCGAGACTACATCCCCCGCCACTGGTCTCGACTGCCCCATTAAGAGGTCTATTTGAGCTACCTAGGCCTGGAGCAGTATCTCACCACTAAAATTTATGCAAATGAAATAATGAGCAATTTGGGGAAAGGAATGAAATGCTGAGCAGTGATCCAAACCAACCCAGACACCAGCCTGAAGGGGTTTTCAAGTTGAGCAATCATTTAAAGACAGTTTAAAGTCACTGGCTGGAACACACATGCGTGCGCGCGTGTACACACACACACACACACACACACACACACAC
>CABHPH010160464.1:44294-65833 GCA_902168325.1 Peromyscus nudipes | reverse complement strand
ATTGTTCTTTCAAGGTCTGTGAAGAATTGTGTTGAGATTTTGATGGGTATTGCATTGAATCTGAAGATTGCTTTTGGTATGATTGCCATTTTTACTACATTAGTTCTACCTATCCATGAGCATGGAAGATCATTCCATTTTTTGATATCTTCTTCAATTTCTTTCTTCAGAGACTTAAAGTTCTTGTCATATAGGTCCTTCGCTTGCTTAGAGTTACCCCAAGGTATTTTACATTATTTGTGGCTATTGTAAATGGTGATATTTCTCTGATTTCTTTCTCAGTCATTTATATTTGTATGTAGGAGGGCTAATGATTTTTTTTTTGAGTTAAACTTGTATCCTGTCACATTACTGAAGGTGTTTATCAGCTGTTGGAGTTGCCTGGCAGAATATTTGTGGTGACTTATGTATACTGTCATATCATCTGCAAAGTTTGTTTTCTTTTTTTCCAATTGGTATCTCCTTGATCTCCTTTTGTTGTCTTATTGCTCTAGCTAGAACTTCAAGTACTCTATTGAATGGATATGGAGAGAGTGGACAGCCTTGTCTTGTTCACAATTTTAGTGGAATCGCCTTGAGTTTCTCTCCATTTAATTTGATGTTGGCTTTTGGCTAGCTGTAAACTGCCTATATTATGTTTAGGTATGTTCCTTATATTCCTGATCTCTCCAAGACCTTTATCATGAATGGGTGTTAGATTTTGTCAAAGGCTTTTTAAGCATCTAATGAGATGATCATGATTTTTTTCTTTCAGTTTATTTGTATGGTGCATTATATATAATTACAATAATAGGGGAAAAAGAAATAGAAATAAAAGCAAGCTGAGCAAGCCATGTGAAGAATGCCCATAGGCAGCAGATCTCAATGGTTTCAGCCTCAGTTCTTAGCTACAGATTCCTGCCTTGTTTCCTGCCCCTTTATGATGGACTGTGAGCTATAAGATCAATAAAAACCCCTTTCCCTTACAAGGCGCTTTTAGTTGACATTTTACCAGAGTAACAGGAAACAAACATCATTTCGCTTCTATCTCAACTTTAACAATATCATTGGTATAATATGGGTTGCCCAAGGAGTTGTGACACATTATAGATTATTTATAAGTAACTATAAAGACACTCTATTGCTGTTTGTTAGTGTGTTTTACTAGATGAGGAGCTCAGAATTTCCTCCTCAGCATTATTTTTAGTTTAAAAACCATTACATATTACATGCTTCAAATGATAAATCCTATCATCAGAATAATTGATTGTGATTTTTTCTAAATAAGTCAGATATATGCATTTTTAAGCATTTTAGCCAGTTTTTTTTAACCAAATTATAATATTCAATTTTCTGTTCTTGTGTAATGCAAATATGCACAAGTCTACTGTCAAGAATAGAACTGTATATGTTAGCCATACATTAGACAAAGGAGGCTAAGAACTCTCAAAACTATCAGAGTAATAGCTCAATTGGCACCTGATGTTTAGGCTGTTATGCTGCTGTTTGATGTAAGTCATAGCAGAGAGCATTTTGGGATGTTTAATACATGAGAGCGAGCTAAAAATTCCCAACATATTCTCTATTTTATGATGAAAGTTGTCCTCAAATCATATGAGAAAATAATGCTTCTATATGACCCATATTAAAAACCTAAACCACTCCAAATAATGACAACATTGCATGATGAGAATAAAATGTCTTTGGCTTAATTTGTCATTTTTGAAAGCTAGAAGAAATTCGACCCAGATCTGGAAAAGATAACTTGCCAGGATGCCAGTTCAAATAGAAAGTTTCAACTCATTGTCATCCTGTATTCACACTCTTAAAAGGCTTTTGGGATAACAGTGAACTGCAGGCTGTAAGCCTCCTCACAGTTGGCAAGCACTGGTCTGAAAGAGCTCATGCTGTCTACATCGCAGCCCACTAGATTGCTGCTGCCAGCCTGGTCTAAGTTCTCCAGTCATTTAGCATTGATTTCCCTCTGAGCTCTGTCACACAGAAGCCAATCAGTAGTGATTGTAAAATTGTCTTAGCTCTAAACAGACACTAAGCCTGAAATAAGTTCAATGTCCACTAAGTCTTTTCACTTTGGAAAGGTTGGAAATGGGCCATAAGAAACAGCAATGCTGTCTCAGTCCATTGGAGTAACTGGCTACTACTAATAAAATTCCAAAATCTCTATGATTATTTTAAAAACTTGTTTTTGTTCTCTTAATTTGTAGGCAGTTAGTCACTTGAGAGACATTTGATAATATCAGGCTAGACTATAATAAAAATACATATTCTTGATATTGATCATATATTCTTCACAACATTGATATTAGATTCTGAATGAAATCTAGTAACAAAAGGGAAGGAAAGCACTATTGAATGAGGCTTCATTATGGATAAAAATATTTGCTAATTTGTTACATTGTTAAAATGTAAAAAAAAAAAAAACTTCCCAGAATGCTGTTTAAAATTTAAAAGGAGATTGAGAATAAATCACTTTTCTTTTAAACTTTTGTTTTTCTCTCATACATGCCATCCTGACCTCAGTTTCCCCTCCCTCCACTCTTCTCATTCCTCCCTCTACCTCCCCTCTCCTCCAGATCCACTCCTCCTCCATTTCTCTTCAGAAAAAGTGCAGGCCTCTCAGGGATAGAACACAGCATAACAAATACAATAATAGGCACAAACTTTCATATTAAGGCTAGACAAGGCAACCCAGTATAAAGAAACTGGTCCCAAATGCAAGCAAAAGAGTCATAAACAACCCTCCCTCAAGAGCACAAAGCTAACAACCATAGTGTATAAGAAAAAAACCTTGCTCAGATCCATAGAGGGCCCTGGATTGTTGGTTCAGTCTCTTCAGTCTCTGTGATATATGAGACCTGCTTAGTTCATTCTGTGGGCTGTGTTCTTGGGGTGTCCTCTAGCCCTCTGGCTCTTGCAGTCTAACCCACTCTTCTGTGGGGTTCCTCTGGCTCTGTCTAGTAACTGGCTGTGAGTCTCTGTATCTGCCCCCTTTAGTTGCACAATGACACTTCTCTGACAACCACTGGGCTAGGCACGAATCTATGAGTATAGCAGAATATCATTAGTAATCATTTCATTGATTTGGTTCTCTCCTGGGTCTCTGGGACGTCCAACCTCTAGTTCCTGGCCTGGATCAGGTAGAGTCAGGCATGGACTCCATCTTGTGGCAAGGGCTTCAAGTTGGACCAGTCATTGGTTGACCATTCCCACAAGCTCTGTGCCACCCTTACCCCAGCGCATCTTGGAGGTAGGACAGATTCTAGGTCAAAGATTTTGTGGCTGGGTTGGTGTCACAGTTCCACTTCAGGTGATTAGAGGTAAGTAAAATCCTCAACATCAGTGAGATTCTAACTTTGGAAACATACTGTTTCAGAAGCTATTGTGCTGAACTAAATGTTTTATTATACATAAAATGATTCTAATACGAAAACGTAGACTATTTTCTATTTTGTATTGTCAATCCAAATTAAAAAAATAGTCTCTTTTATTATTATTATTTTATTTATTAATGTGATTGCTGCTTTGGCCTTATTTAAATGTCATTTGATGATAATTTAAACTGTAAAGTGTTCTGGGGAACACATATTAGCATTTTCAGTCCTTAATTATCTAAAATTAATTATTTCACAATTTTATAAACATGAAAATTGTAATCTTTAAGTAGAAATGATCACTAAGTTTTTACTAGAATATCAAGTAGATAATTACTTATCTCTATGTAATTTTTAGTTAATATACTATTTTGCTTAAAATGGAAATCTTCAAATTTAATTTAGGCTGTGTTTTATGTAGTCTTTGCTGTGGGATGTTCTGTATGCTGTGAATGTGTTGCTTTGATTGGTTAGTAAATAAAACACTGATTGGCCAGTAGTCAGGCAGGAAGTATAGGTGGAATAAGCAGACAGAATTCTGGGAAGGAAAAACAGAACTAAGGAGTTACATGCATCCAGGGAGCAGCATGTAATGGCACACAGGTAAAGTCATGGAACATGTGGTAACATATAGATTAACAGAAATGCACTGAGTTTAAATGTAAGAACTAGTCAGTGGTAGGCCTGAGCTAATGGCCAAGAAGTTTCAATTAATATGAGCCTCTGTGTGTTTACTTGGGTCCAAATGGCTGCAGGACTGGTGGGTGAGAGAGATTTGTCCTGACTGTGGGCCAGGTGGGACACAGGAAAACTTACAGCTAGAAGTTTTTACCCTGATTAGCTAAAATACATTAGTAACTATTCCATTCAAGTCAACTGAAGAGGAAATATACTTATTTTGTAAAACATTTCTTGTATCAGTTTTCTTCATTTTGTATCACTGGAGACATCTATATATGAGATAAAAAGTAGGTAAGGATGATTTAAATTTTTTTTCTTAAAAAAGAGTGGAAAGAGACCTTGAGAATCCAAAAGGATTAATTGATAGTGTAAATGCTGTCTACAGAGTAAATGCTGTCTACAATTCTGCTGATCAAGCAATTTTCCAACTGAAAATCCTTCACTGAGTTAGTTTCTAGTTACAATTTGTGCAGTGAATGTGGTAGACTCACCAGTCTTATTTGACACCTATGCACTTTTACATAGCATGTTATCTTGTGGAAAGAAAATGAAGTCCTGGGTTACGGTGTGCAATTGATGTGAGCATGGCCATGTCAGTGACTCCAATGTTCTAACCCATGAGAATGGGAAAGTCTTTCCTTGGTTCACAAGAAAATGCTTAGGAATGCTTGACCCTTAACTAAAAGCAGTGTATGCAGAAATAATGAACTGCAACTCCCTCATCCGGGAATGACAGTAACGTGAGACTGACCCTCTACAGAAACCTCCTATGGAGATTAGCTACTCCCCAACTTCCTCATGTGGCATATAATAAAATTTCTGCATTTCTGATTTGCTGCAGGTGGGTCTCCATCAAAGGGCCTCACCTACTTTACCTCAGACTTTCTGCATGTGTGTCTGTCTGTATGTATGTCTTTTCTTCATTTCCTCATCACCCACATCAGTTTAAACCCAAAGCTGTGCAGACAGCACCATCTCACAATTCAGTGGTAGAAAACAATCATTTTAGCATACATATGACTTTAGGTCAGTATCTAAGTTAGGGTTTTAATTGCTGTGAAGAGACACCATGACTATAACAACTCTTATAAAGGAAAACATTTAATTGAGACTGGCTTACAGTTTCAGAGGTGTAGTATTATCATCATGGTGGCAAGCATGTCAGTGTGCAGGCAGACATAGTGACAGAGAAGGAGTTGAGAGTTCTACATCCAGATTGGCAGGCAGAAGGAAGAGACATTGATCCACTTGTCTTTGCTTGAGCTTCTAATACCTCAAAGCCTGTGCCAGTGACACACACTTCTTCCAACACACCTACTCCAACAAGGCCATACTTCCTGATAGCGCCAATTCCTATGAGCCCATGGGGCCATTTTCACTCAAACTACCTCATTCTACTCCATGAACCCCATAGGCTTATAGCTACATCATAATGCAAAATGCATTTAGTTTAATTTCAAAAGCCCCCATAATCTATAATAATTTCAACATTGTTTACAAGTCCAAAGTTCAATATATCTTCTAAGACTTACAATCTTTTAACTGTAATCCCCTGTAAAATCAAAAGGAAAAAAATAGATTACATACTTCTAACACACAATGGCACAGGATATACATTGCCATTACAAAAGGAAATAAAGCATAGTAAGGAAATACTGGACCAAAACCAGACCAGAATACAGTTGGGTCAACTCCAAACTCTGCATCTCCATGTCTGATGTCAAAGCACTCTTCAGATCTCCAGCTCTTCCCATCTGTCTTGACTGTAACCCACCTTTCTCTTGGATGGGATCCATTCCCTGTTAGCAGCTCTCCCTGGCACAAATACCTTGGTTCTGGCATCACCAACATTTTGTGATCTCCAAGGCAATCCAGGCCTCACCTTCACAGGTTTACACAATGGCCCTTCTAGGCATCCATGCAATGACACCCCTGATACATGCCTGGCCTCATTACCTTTCCTTATTTTTGGAAGAAAATTCTTTAAGCCCTTTCTTCTGCGCTTGACTCTACAAACAGAACCATGTGGTCAAAGCTGCTAAGTTCTGCTACTTGCTTGGACTGGAAGATACCCCCCTTGTTCAATTAAGTTTTTACCTGCTTTCTGGTTTTGATGGTTTTTATCACTGTCCTAAAACATGATCTGCAGAACAGAGTGATCCCAAACTCGAGGACCTGTCTGCCTGTGTATTATCCTGAGTGCTGAGACTAAAGATGTATATATGCCAACACTACAACCAACTCTAAGGCATGTTGGAGATTACCTATCTCTGTTGTATAAAGGTTTAGCCATAGATGGATGTATTTGTGGTGATACTGTGTTCCCCAATATATTGTGCACCCTAATAAACTTACCTGGGGTCAGAGAACAGAACAGCCACTAGATATAGAGGCCAGAAAATGGTGGCACACACACCTTTAATCCTAACATTCTGAAGGCAGAGAGAGATCCATCCAGATCTCTGTGAGTTCAATGTCACACTGGAAACAGCCAGGCCTGGTGACACACGCCTTTAATCCCAGGAAGTGATGGCAGGAAGCAGTAAGATATATAAGGCATGAGGACCAGGAACTAGAGCATGGTTAAGCTTTTAAGGCTTTCAGCAGCAGCAGTTCAGCTGAGATCAATTCAATGAGGACTCAGAGGCTTTCAATTTGAGGAAACAGGATCTGCTGAGAAGTTGGCAAGGTGAGGTTAGCTGTGGCCTGTCCTATCTCTCTGATCTTTCAGCTTTCACCCAATAACTGGTTCCAGATTTGTCTTTATTAACAAGACCTTTTAAGATTTGTGCTTCATGTATTACTGGTTAGAAATATTTGGGTAGCTTGATTGGCCTAGCAAGTTGTCTTATTTTCATGCATGGGAACTCAGTTATTTTCCATGTCATGCATATTGTTATGGAATATCAATTCTGGTTGTTATACTCACAGTGCTGACTATAAGCCTGCACCACCTAGAAAAACTGGTCTGTTTGTGTGTCTCCTCATTCACAAAGTCATTTTCTGAATGATACTGAGGCCATGGGGATTTCCTCATGATTTAAAGTTAAGATTAGACTGACTACTAAAGCAAATTTGAGATATTTACTCAACTAAGCATGTTAACTATATTTTTTTTTATATTTGAAAATGAAATGATGGATATCATACAGGAGCTAATTATGCATATGAAACATTAAATCTGAGGTCTATTATCTTATGTCTTTTAGAAATCTATTAGAACTTTTATTCAATTTTCAGATGTTTGAGCAAAAATAGATGTCTAGAATTCACATTTAATTTTTGTATGAATGCTATATGAAAGGAGACTTGTACTTAGAATTGTTTCACCCACCTAAAATTCCAGTACTTGAGACTAAGGTACAGCCATCACAAATTTCAAGTCCTCTTGGATTTCATAACAACTTTAAAGATGGTGTAATCTATATAATGAAATCATTTCAGATATGGGAGATGGAAGTAGACTTGGGGATGGACTTCTATACCAAGTTTTCACCATATAACAATTTTTGCACGAGACTGTTTTTGTTTTTGTCTCTTTATGTGTTTTATCATAAGACTGTTCAAAAGGAATTGGATACTACTATTTTTCCTATTATGAATGCAGAAATTGTAACTGACTAGGGTCTACCTCACTTTATCTCTTATGAGATATAGATATCAAGAAGTGATTCCGGAGGAGGTCAAACCATTGCTTCACTTCATTTACTAAAAAAGATATATTTTGGACAAAATTAACACAGACAAGATTTTCAACATATAAAACAATATATGTTGTAAAGTGTTTTGACATCTCATTGTACTATAATTTATTCATCAGAAATTCATCCATTAAATCTCTGAGATTTATAGCTTCCTAGAGTTCACATGGAGTTATTTCCAATACTCTCAAACATCCTTCTTTGCCATCAATTTCATCCCTCTTCTTTTTATTAAATAAATATATATAAATATACTTATTTTACTAAATATATATAACAAATACATATAACATTATATATATATATATATATTACACATATAAATACAACTTGTTCATTCTGTACAGTTACTTGTAAATCTGTTTTTAGGACTGACAATTTCTTAACCAATTAGTGTGCTCTTCCTTGGGGAAGACTATATCTCATTCTCTCAGCATTTCTGAGTTGAGTTGGCTGTAGGTATTTGTGTGGTGTGTTTGTGTGTGTGTGTGTGTGTGGTGTGTGTATGTATGTATGTGTGTGAATTGAGGCCTTCTGAACTTTCCCCATGCGGATTATCATGTCTATTGTTGTTATGTTTAGGGAATCCTGTTAGAAGATGTCATAAAAAGGACAGAAGTTTCCAAAGGACAGAAGCAGCCAGGAGTCCTACCCCAGTTATGATGCTTGTCAACATCAACAACAACAACTACAACAACAACAACAACAACAACCAGCATGGCTCAGTAACCTAAAGAGGCAGCAGTGGCACACACACCTTGGAAGCAATCAACAACTCTCTATTTTGGCATCAGACCTGTTTGACATGAGGAAAATCCTGTATGGCATCTGCGACTTTACTGGCTGGTTTTGTATGTCAGCTTGATACAAGTTCAAGTCATCAGAAGAAGGAGTCTCAGTTGAGGAAATGCCCCTTCCTCCCCAACCTGCCATTTGGTCATGGAGTTTCATCACAGTGATAGTAACCCTAACTAAAACAGCAACCTAGCCAAATACTTTGGCCTATTGAAGTTTTAGATCTTAAAAGAGAACCTACACATGCCAGTTACTTAGCTTATATCATTCCTAACCACATTCTAAAAATTTGTCCTTATATTCACAGAGAATTCTAATCCTCACCCAGCATCAAGTAAACATCTATTTGTAAAGATGGAGATCAGTACAGAAAACCACAATGAATCAAAATACAGAGTTATAGTGCCATCTGCCAATAATTATATCTATAACACAACCCTCACATCTAAACTGCAGGGATCATTTTGGAAGAGAGGATGGAAAGATTGTGAAAACCAGAGGAGCAAGATGTTTTCTGTGGAGTTGTGTCTCATAGAAATGTCAGATAGTCTATCCAACATGATTGTATTTATATGTTTATTCATTTACATGCATTAATAACAAAAAGATTAGCGGAGTCCATGAATTTTAGGTGTAGTCAAACATGGGATTGGTAGAGGAGGAGAGTGAGGGTGGAATGATGTAAATGTATTTTACCTGTTTTAAAAAGGAAAAAAAATATATCATAGATTTTCAAATTCTGTCAAGCTAGCAATAGTTTGGATGTTATAAAACAATATTTGTGCATGTACATATGCATTTGTGTATATTGCAATTTTACCATCATAGATGGATGCTGCAGGATATTTGTACACTGTATTATTGTGACTGGCTTAATAAAGAACTGAATGGTCTATATCTAGGCAGAAGAGTGGCACTTCTAGGAGAGAGGGGAATTCAGGGGGTGAATCTAGGTGCTGAGATTTCTCCAGAGGGAGATGGAGAGAGTTGGATGTAGAGAGTGGAGGACATGTAAAGAGCCACATGGCAGAACATAGATTAATAGGAACTTGTTATTTTACATTTTAAGAACTAGTTGAAAACAAGGCTAAGCTAATGCTGGAAGAAAGAAAGTCTGACAAGAAAGACCAACTACACATGGCTATGTAAACAAACGAACAAATAAATAAATAATAGTGATTTTAATCATCAAAGATTGTGGATTTTTCATAACAAAGGCTAACTTTGTCTGCTTGTCACCATTTATATGCCATTAAATATTTTTGTTCTAATTTTTTACACACATCATTTCCTCATTATTCATCTTAAATCTTAATTTATCATAATTGATTGATACTGACTACAGGAAATTATTTAACTATGAGCAACTGGAATCATTTAACTTTACAGAAAAATATAGCACAGGGGCAATAAGTAAATGTCAATAAGTGGGCTCATTTTGAAAAACAAAAAGGGACTTGACAGAGTTTGTACTATTGAGCTAAAGAAAAATTTATTGAGAGAAATCTGACATTATCAATTTTTTAATTTTCAGGAATGATAAAATTATAGAAGATAATCTTTGACATTTAGTGAGGCATGAGTAAGATCAGATGTATAGACTCAAATATAAAATTAAAGTCTGCAAAATAATAATATTTTAAACAATTCAGAAATCTGTATTTTTGAGACAAATACTTCTGAAACATTTAATGTCTTTATTTGAGATTGCACATTGTGTATTTGATATTTATATATAAACAGAAAGGATCTCACAGTATCTCGAAGTATGAAACAAACACGTTCTGCTAATAGAGTTTACCATTTTGACATTTTTTGTGCATCACATAAGTTTTACTTTTCTGAAAATATACACTGAAATTTCATTCTTCTGAAAATAAATATGCATGTGAGATGATTATTGAATGTCATGAACCAAAATTGTTGAAAATATTTATGCAAAATTTAGAACAAAAAGCTTGCAATAATCTATAAAAAGACAATTTCTAAGTATGTGCTTACTACATTTATACTTCATATCTGCCTGGATTGCTGTTATAAAATACATATTTGATAGTCAAAGTGTAAAATCTAATGTTGAGGTCCATGTCTTCAGAAGGGCTTTTCTGGTTGTATAGAATCTAATGAGATATATAGCCTTTGGGTATGGGCTTTTGCCTGCATGATGTTTTTATTTGCAAGTTTTTCATAATAAAGATCTAATAAAAGTATAATATAAAATATGGTAATATGCAGTTTTAAAAAACATTGACATGGCATTATACTAATTTCTATGAAAATATCAACTAATTAAAATAGTTAAGATTACTATAAGTGGTTATTGATGTGTTCACTAACAGCAGTTTACATGCTTATAATCTTTCCCAAAAAGGAAAATTTATGTTTTTGTTACTTAGCATCTAATTCATGTTACTAAATCTTTTTATAGTGAGATGCTAAGTAGCTAAGATCTATTAAACATGCACTCAGCACCCAAGAGTGATATTATGAAGATCATGTTTGTAAATCCCTTAACGACTTTTATATCTTCAATTATTATAGTTATCCTCCAATCTCAAACTACATTTTCTCTATTTTTTTTGTTTTGTGTGTCTAAAAATCTTATCATAGTTTGAAACATAGAAGAATTACAATTTTAAAAATATTATTCTAATAATTCTCTCAGAAAACTCTCTTATTCCCATATTCCAACAGCATATGTACCTTATGTAAGTAGGGAAATGCATCCAAGTTGGAATGATGTAGGAGTGCCGTTAGAACACAGTTAATATCACCTTTAATACAGATAGGTGTAAGTTATGAGTGCAATCTCCCACTGCTGTGCTAGGCTTATACATTGGCCTATGTGGTTCAAAGAATCACACAAACACAAATATTAACATTAAGTGAGGACATAAATTAAATTCGGTGGGTTTAAGACTGAGAGTGCTGGCAATTTTGAATTCATGAGCAAGCCCGGTTTCCCAGCACCATTACTCAACAGCACCTGTAACTGTGGCATTTTGATGAAGGTTGTCTGGATGTGATTGGTTGCTTTCATTTTTTTAGATGTTAGAAACAGTCCAAGAAACAAAATAATATATCAAACGGTGCAAGAGAAAATGAATCCAGGAATTTTATGCACGGTGCTTTGACTGATGAAGGCAAGCAATACTAGAAAACAGAATTATCTTATCTAAAATTTAGACAGCTAATAAAAAGAAGTAATTTTCAAATACAGAGTGAGATTTGGAAATATAAAATATTCGTATGTGGGTACATTATGTAAATATTAATTTATAGCTTGTATAATCTTCTAAAGTGAGATGCTATTTTACATGTTACCTTCTCTCTATACCCTCCATATGTACAGGTTTAATAAATAGAAAACAAAGTAAATATTGTGTAATATGATACAACTAATTTTTATGTTCATAAAACTTTTCTCACATATTAAATAACCTAAGTTGTTTCAACTAAATTATGAATTCTAATACTTGATAGTAAACAAAGAAGAAACATTATTTAATATATATTTTAAATCAACTTCTTAAAATGATGTCCAAAATTATTGTAATAGAAATTATTGTATATATATAAAATATAAAATATTGCAAGTTGCAAAATATCTTTTTCAACTTCTAATTGTGGTGATAAGACAGAAAAGTTACCTCAAGGATTGTAGGAATTGTACATGTCATGAAATGAGTAGTGAAGAACCAATGAATATCTCATATTCACACAGTTGAGATATCTCAACTTAAAAGGAGCAGACTTCTCTTTGTGTAAAGTCTATGAGAAAATATAAAGGAGAGTAAATTTATCTTGCCTTGAAAACTATCACATTAAACACAGAAGAATCATTGTCTCTTTGTAGATTCACTTGCAAAACTACTGACTAAAAAACGCATGGCCCTACGAGTTTCTCATGGAAAAATTAATAATATACTATTTTGTAATCATATAATTTAGTGTTATGTGGTGGCTTGACTAAGATTTCTCATAGGCCCATAGAGTTGAATGCCTAGTTCTGGGGAATGACTCTATTTGAGAAGGCTGAGAAAGCCCAGGAGGTGTGGCCTTTTTGGAGGAAACATGTCATTAGTGATGGGCTTTGAAATTTTTTTTTTTTTTTGGTTTTTTCGAGACAGGGTTTCTCTGTGTAGCTTTGTGCCTTTCCTGGAACTCACTTGGTAGCCCAGGCTGGCCTTGAACTCACAAAGATCCGCCTGGCTCTGCCTCCTGAGTGCTGGGATTAAAGGCGTGTGCCACCAACGCCCGGCGGGCTTTGAAATTTTAAAAGCCCATGTCAGGCCCAGTCTCGCTGCTGACCTGCAGATTCGGAAGTAGCTTTCAGATACTACTCCAGCGCCAGGAATTCTACCATGTTACCCTCCATGATAATAACCGACTGACCCTCTGAAACTTTAAGCAAGTTGCCAATTAAGTGCTTTCTTTGATAAAAGTTGCTATGGTCATTGTGTCATTTCACAGCAATAGAACACTTTAAAAGCATGATATATAGGCAATAAATTGATTTTAAGTTCAAATATATGTTGCTTGGAATAATAATACTCTGTCATTTCTAGTAGTTTCCCTTCATTACAATTAAGACTATCCAACAAACTATGATATTTGAACAATGATACTATACATATATCCATTGAATGTTTATTGCCAATATTGCATTAACTACGCTTAAATTCTTGTATCAGATATAAATTTTATCAAATAATATCTTTTCTTAACATCTACCTGTAATTCATTATTAATACTAAATATCCTTCACATGCAAAACATTAACAGTGACATAATAGAAAACACAACAGAATTTCCATTTTTGAAGAAAGGCAATTGAGTCCATGTCTTCACAGAATGCACACACGAATTGACGAATGAAACTTTTATGAATAAATCAGGGATGGGAAAATAAATTGTGTCAAGGGTTGTCTGAATGTGTAAAGATCTGCATGTTTGCTAAAGAATTTACCTAAGCTAATCAAATCCTTTGCAAACAAAAGATGCATGCCCATTTCACTTCATTCTCTTTAATACTATGTCTATTTACTGTGCATAATGAACCGATATTCCTCATCTTTGAGCCCTAACATTAAACCAGAATGCTTTAAGCAATCACGACTTGTGTCTTGGAAACTACATGGCCTACAGGAGAAATGTGTTCATCTATTCATCTTTGATTTTCTTGTACATGATACTAGACAAGCATTACACCCTGGTTATGCACAAGAGCAGGATGTCTCCAAGAGAACTCCAGCTTGAAAAGAGTGTACAAACATTGGTAGAAGACAGTACCTCATTGCTCATCACTGACTCGCATTGTAAATGGAACAACTGTGGGTTTTGATAAATGTATTTCCTTATATACTTTTCTAAAATGTAAACAATGTTTATTGTTGGATTAATTGATTCCTCCAATAATGCTAAAATGGTTAGACTGTATACGTCACATTTCTTTTGTGATAGTTTCCTACCTACCCAGTAAAATAGGCACACTAACAAAAAAAGCCAAGAAATACCACAAAATGTATCTTTCTTTTTTAACCATTTTTATTTGGAAATAACTCAATATGATATTATTTTCTTTTATCAAATTTGTCTTGAATAAAATCATCACAGTATACAGTGATGGTAGAGGGATAGGGAAAAGAGAGAAAGAGGAAAAGGAGAAGATAATAGATAAATGAATATATTAATGTGGCCAAATGTAAAGACATGTACGTTTGTTGGCTTAAATTAAATAGAAACTGACTATGTAGATGACTCAGTAGGTAAGAATGCTTGCTACTAAGCCAGAGAACAAAGTTGCCCATGTCATGGACCTTTGTGCTCTGATGTGTGTGTGTGTGTGTGTGTGTGTGTGTGTATGAGATATGATATATATATATATCATATATATATATATATATATATGGACTAACAGTTATATGAGCTGTTATGTAATGTAGCAAAATTAACTCTAAGAAAATATCCAAATAGCTGTTTGTATTTTTTTTGGGGGGGGGGTTCGATGCAGTGTTTCTTCATGTAGTTTTGGTGCCTGTCCTGGATCTTGTTCTGTAGACCAGACTGGCCTCAAACTCACAGAGATCCTCCTAGCTCTGCCTTCCTGGTGCTGGGGTTAAAGGCATGCACCACCACTGCCCAGCATAGTTGTTTGTTTTATGCCTATTGATATCCTGATAATCAAACCATAAGAAATGCTTAAGCACAAATGCAATTTGCTGTGAATGTATACCACTTCTGCCATGAGACCTCATTAAAGTTATGAAGAAATAGCTTTATACAGTTGAATGTAGCAATTGGGACAATGGTACTACAGATCACATATGGTATAAATCTTTTAGATTTTCGTGATCATCATTTGTATAAGACATTTTTGAGGGGCTCACGTAGACAACGGTTTTTGAGAAATTCTTGTAATAAATTGCCATGACTGTTTCCTATTTTATCCATGTAGAAACTAAATATTACAATGAAAAAAATAGTTAATAACACCAGAATTTGATAGGTATCTTAATCTGTACAGATGTCTATAATAAATTACAATACAGCAGGAAGTAAACAATTGGAGTTTATTTCTCACAAGTCTAAAGTAGATATCACAGTATCAGTTCATTAAAAGATTTTACATTTGGTGAACCTGTTTGCTAGTTTATAAGCAACTATTTTCTACTTGGTTTCTTACTAAATATAAATGTGAGAAGTTACCCCTCTCCACATCAATCCCTCCCTTTCACTTAAGACATAGTCTCAAATACCTCAGGTTGAAGATATTTAAGGATGGTCTTGAATATTTAATTATTACCATTTCTACCTCTCAAATGTTGGGATTATAGGCATGAGCTACCATTTCTTCTTAATGCCGTGTTTAATGCAGGGGTTTGCACACGCCATCAAAGCGTTCTACCAATAAAAATACACACCCAGACTCCTGTGTTTACACATTTACACACACATACATACAAATTGTTCTTGCTTGTGATGGCCTCACCGGCATGTCTCAATCAGCTATCAAATGTGTCTCACTATGCTTCATTGCTGGAAAGAAACACAATGACCAAGCCAATTTAAAAAAGAAAAGATTTAATTGGGGCTTACCATTTCTGAGAGTGAAATCACCATGGCCATCATGGAAGGAAGCATGGCAACAAGCAGACAGACATGGCCCTGGGACAGTAGCTGAGAATCTGTGTTCTAGCCATGATCAGCAATCAGAGACTGAGGCTGGTAGAGGCTTTTGGAACCTCAAAGCCCATCTGTGACACACCCCCTACAAGGCTAAACTTCCTCATCATCCCCAAAACAGTTCTACCAGCTATGGAGCAAACACTCAAAACAGAATACAAGCAAACAAACAAACAAAAACAAAAACAAAAAAGCAAAACGAAGCCCATGGGGTCATTCTCATTCAAATCACGATACCTACTGCATTGGATACTGGAATTGCAAAAAGGACGCATTTGGAGTGGCACAGAATTCACTTTATAACCAAGGGTAAGATTTTTGCAGTATGCAAATATTTTCTTTTTTATCTACAATGTATACAGACTGTTCTCACACTAAGACATCTCTGTCACCTCTATCCTCCACGTAAATCTTTCAAGTTTTACGTTAATCTTTACCTGATTTGCTTTGTGGAACACTAAGTTTAACAAGGGTTATCTGTTTGACCACGGGTTTGGAGTTGTGTAGTGGGCCCCAGTGAGCTCTTGGATTAGTTTGGAGATTTATATCTAATTCAGCCGAGTACAACACTAACATTCTAATGGCTAGAGATCTCAGAGAACGTAACCCTTTTAGTGTGATGTATGGGAGAGGCTAGATGCAGGCAACTGGATCAGGGATTTGAGACGGGCATGCAAGTACCCAGCTATGATGTAGGGAGAGATCACATACTTCAGCATCTTCTATTACTGATCACTATTACCTTCATTCAGTTTTCAAAATATAATTCAGATATAAAAATATAATTTGCTAAGTAAGGGAAGATTCCCTTTTTTTTATTTGCACAGATAGAATCGATGTTGTATATTATCAAAGGATATCCATGGGAAGGAATAAAGGTGTCCCCTTATAATACACAATCTAGATAATAGTAACAATAGAAATATCCCAAACATTGAAAGAACAGTTCTCTTCCATTCTGAGGGAGTTGAATCAGGATTAAAATTAATAACCAGTCTTCACGCTTTGATATTGTGGAAGACTATTGAACTTTTGTCTCCAACATACTTGGATTTAGAACATGCATAGAATCATAGATAAGTTAAGGGAACTTGACCAACTAAAATAATCACTTTCTTACCTATAGCTCACCAACAGTACCATAAACATAATTAGCATCCCACATGTTAATAACTCAGGACATACATAAAAACTGCACACTGATCCCATATTGATGTGATGTTTTATCATATACACTGTCTTTAATAACTGTGTTAAACAATAATGAATATATTAAACCACTTTAATGTATTATTATTTATTTATATATGTGTAAATCCTCCTGTTAAAATAACTATTGTTTTTCAACAGTGAATCTTGAGGTCTTCGCTTAGATTGAGAATCTATAAAGGATTTACATGACAGAATTGGCGGTAGATGGAATCCATACACAATAATACGGAGCAGGTTGGATGAGTCCATGAAGTATCACTGTGGTCATACAAACCATCAGAATTCAAATCTGCAGTAACCCCATAAAAAATGAAGCTTACGGAGGAAGGACTGTGAATAGTTACAAGTGCTTATTATCACATTTTGATATTTATTCATGAAATATAATGTAAAATCAATTTTAAAAGTAACAAAGTACACCTACCAACTAAGTCACAGGTTTTATACCAGATTCCCAATCTATGACTGATTATTACAAGAATCATTTTCTATTTCTGAGCTAGTAGTGTTTACAGAATTTTGTCAGAATCTGCCTGTCAGATCTACTGACAGCCTTCCTGGTGTTTCAGTATTAAACTAAGTAATTTAAAGGATTTGTCTAAAATGTAATTTTGCTTAAAATCCTCTCTGCTTCTTATGGGGAAGAATAACCCCATTTTCTCACAGTGACAGCCTGGACATGACCCCGATGCACAGAGAGACAATTTTGATCCTTGCTACTGTTTGCACAGTAGCTTCGTCTTTGTCCATTTGAAGCAATGTAGCTTCTGAGATGCTGTGATTATCACACAAAAAAGACTGCGATTCAGACAGACAAGAAAGAGCAGACGAAGATTAATTCCATTTCTTTTGTTGTTACCGTATTTTCCTAGTTTCATGGAACTGCAATGAAAATGCGAATAAAAAGATAGAAGCACTATGTTAGACATGTCCAGCTTGGCCTCCTGGTCACAAAATGAGCTAACGCAGGTTTCAGTTACCTAAAACTAGCACAGTTTCTAACAAAAGCAGTAAGGAAGTTGGGGGGGGGGGGGGAAGAAACTAAAAAACAGGTTTGAAGAAAACCTCATCTGTTAAAGTGATAACGTTTATGATAGTTATGCTTAATTTATCCTGTTAATTCGTAATAAAACAACTTCAGTAAAAATAGTGGGAACTATAATTATATTTGAATGACATTTTGACATAATGGTTTATGAGCAGCATAAACTGTATTGTTTTGTGTTTTCTCTGATCCTGTAGGAATTTGACAAAGGAACTGATTATGACAAAAATATATTATATGAAATCTAGTAAGGGCATTTACTCACTTGGGATCCCCCTTCCAAAATTACTATAACTAGTGTCCAGCTGACATTTATCTAGCCAGCATATATTCTTTCCATCCTCTTCTCTGAGAAGGTCAGGGTGCCTTGCAGGTAGATGGTGGTGTAGCTGTTCCCTGTCAGCCTGAGCACTTCACCTTGAATGAAATTCTTTTCTTGAGAATGAAAGAGTTTCTAGGGACTTAATAAGTCAAATCGTTTGCCCTTTACTGAGGCATTGCTCAGAGATGGCTATTGTTCCATTTTTAATTTAATTATAAAACATTTCATGTGTGGAAAACACCTAGTGAATAGTTTCGCTATTATAGCTGACAAATGAAGGTGTTTAATTGCTTGTTGGAGCATCCATTAACTTAATCAATACATTTGATGTACCAAATCCATTTAAATGTTATGGGTTAACAGACACTAAATAGAAGAGACCCAGGGAAAACCTGAAGCAGTGGTTAAAATGATAGACTTTACAGTTAATGAAGAGCTTGTTTAAAAATAAATTTTTAAACAGATAAATTTAAATTGGTACCTACCACAAAATCCTTTGTAGTGGTATAGCCAGCACTTTCATATTTGCTTGAGCTCTTTAGGAGATATTAGCAGTCCCAGATTTGAAAGATGAGTGAAACATACTTCTGGGGGGGTTGACATAAATAGAATAGCACACAATATTTTTGAATATCATATTCATTGCCTTTTTCTAATGAGTACAACCTTGTCTTAAACATTCATGTCCTAGCATTTATACATAGATATAAAATGATAGTATGAAAGACAAACAATTGCATATTAATATTTTATACAGCATTCTTCTCACTGTGAAATTTTGACTGGAAGTTTTGCTGTAGGATGATCTTCTGTATGCTATGAATGTGCACTACTCTCACTGGTTAATAGAAAGCTGACAGGCTGGTAGCTGGGCAGGAAGTTAGGTGAGAAAGCCAAACTGAAAATGTTGGGAAGGAAAAGAGCTGAAACAGAAGTAGCCAGCCAGACACAGAGGAAGCAAGATGAGAATGCCATACTGAGAAAAGATACCAAGCCACACGGCTAAACATAGATAAGAATTATGTGTTAATTTAAGTGTAAGAGCTGGTTAATAATAACCCTGAACACCCAGGCAAGCATTTATGGCAATATTAATCCTCTGAGTGGTTATTTGGGAATGGATAGGTCGGACAGAACTGTCTGTTTTCAGATCCTAGGTAAATCCTTAGTCAATATTTGATCATGTGCTTTATTGTTTGTATTTCCAATTTTTCTGTCTTTTATCATTTACTATAGTTTTAGATACATAATTCCATTGAAATTTACTGAGCAAAAATTTGAATACCTAGCATAGTTTTGAAAAAATAACACAAATATTATTTTCTGAATTATTTATAAGACAATTTTGTCACTGACTTTTAAAGATCTAGTGTCAGAGAATAGGGTGCATCACTATTACTTTTTGTTAAAAGTGTAAAGTTTAGTAGGTCAACTTACACTATAGTCAATAATTTTGTTAAGCATTTTAAGTCTAAGATGAAACTTATAAACATGTTTATAACCAAGAGTTCATTATTTACACATGGATTTATAGGAGTTTGATATAAAAATTTAACTATAAATAATCTACATTGACATAGTTAATTGACTATACAGAATTACAAAAACTTTGCATATCTAGGTTAATGAACACACACACAATATATCTGTGTAATGAGTAGCCATTCCAGCTTTGACATGGAAGTTCCAACCTTCACTGAGGCTTGGTAATGGTCATGCCTACAAGGCAGGGCTGAGAGAGGATGCTGAAGACCCGAGATCCAGATGCGTGGGCTCTCTTGGTTCCTGGACCCTGGATGCTGGAGGTAGACTGAGCAGAGTTCTCCAGAGAACACCGCCGGACTGCGCTACACCTTTCCCAGACCCTGTAAACTATCTCTTCTCCTGTAAGTTACCCCCAAAATAAACCTCCCTTTTAACTACATGGAGTGGCCATAATAATTTCACCAATATATCTGTATTTCAGTGTTGAGAGAGAGAGTCACAAATGTAGACTATTGCCATAGATCTGGGTTTCACTGAAGAACTTGAAAGTAGCTAAGATGCTGTTGCTAAAGATGGTACATGCTTGAGTCATAGGACATAGAAAGAGTAAGCTGCTATGTGTTGCAGAATATCACTTTAACTATGTAAAGATGTGTTACATTTGTTTATGTTGCAAAATATTACTTTAACTATGTGAAGGTAAGCTACATTGATTCATGGTGCATTTTTTAAATTATGTACTACTGTTCTACCTCGACTGCCTAAGGCACTTGATTTCTCTAATTAAAGTTGAATGGCCAATAGCTAGGCAGTAGAGGCATAGATGGGGTTTGCAGGAAGAAAGAATAAGTAAGAGAAGAAATTTAGGCTCTGGAGAAAAAAGAACTAGGAAGAAAGAAAGGGAGACACCCAGGACCAGCCAACCAAGCAGCAGCCAGTCAGACAGACTTGGAGTAGGATATACAGAATGTAAGAAAGGTTAAAAACCCTGAGGCAAAATATAGATGAAGAGACAGAGTTTGAAATAAGTGATAAGAGTTAGTGGGACAAACATAAGATAAGGACGAGAGTTCATAACTAATAATAAGTCTCATTGTCATATTTTGGGGGCTGTCTGTCTGAGAAAGCCTGCTACAGATAGGGACCGGGAAGCATCATTCCTACCATTCAGCTTTCATAAATTCTAGAAGGCACTAAACAAGTTACCAGAGAAAAAGCTGTGGTTCCCAGTCTACCCACCTGCGTACTACAATAATGAATGGCCTGAAAAAATGCCCACAAGTGCAAGAGCATCATGTCAGTAACCAACCATTTTCTGATTAGATTTCAGCTTTGCAGGATAAAACCAATTCAATGTACTGCCATGCTAAAAATCTACAGCTAGACAGGTCATAAGGGCTAAGGTGTTACATAATTTGATTAAGGCAGTATATACCCAGGAAATATTTTAAACTTCAAAATATGAAAGAATCACATACAAAGCAGAATTAAATGAAAGAATTCAGGAAAATCCCAGGAATACATAGCAACCACTTAATCAAGACCATTTTCTTAGTGGTGACATAACGAAGGTTTATTTATGTCAGGAGATTCTTAGTCACTTGAATATATTACTATTTTCATCAATACCAACATAATATTTGTCTTTTAAGTAATTTTAGAAGAAAATTTAAGATAATGTTGTACAATAAAATCCATCTTCTGCTCTTACAATGCCTTGATTATGTCTGAATGTATAATAA
>CABHPH010160464.1:6565-44194 GCA_902168325.1 Peromyscus nudipes | reverse complement strand
GCCTTGGTTATGTCTGAATGTATAATAAAAAAATGATACTTATATTACTTTGACCTACCACTGATAATCATTAATGTAGTCTTCACAGTTCATTCTGAATTTTATATGAGTGTATGTGTGTATGCATGTTTGTGTGTGTGTGTGTGTGTGTGTGTGCGCGCGCGCATTTATATACACAGGTTTGGATAAGTTTTTCTCATTAGTGATTATTTCTATACTTACCAATTTCATTGAAAATAACTATAATGGAATTATTTCATTTTCAAATTTAGTTTTTATAATTTGAGAAGAATGCATTATTTTTGTTTATACTGACAATCAAGGTCAATTTAATCACTAATTTTGAAGATATTTTAATAGAGGATAATTTTTTCATACTCACTTTTCTTTTGTTAAAAAAAGTATCAAAAAAGAAAAAATCTCTTACATTTCAATGGTATCATAAGAGTTTTAGGTTATTATTCACCACAGGCAATCTTTATAGTGGAAAACAGTCAGTAAAATATATGTTGTTTCAAAATATACTTTTAAGCCACCTTCTCCTCAACACTGTTTTCCCTTTCTATATTTATAGTGATTATATTTCCTTAAACATAGTGCAGAGATTTATATGGATTTCCAGATGCATTTACCAGGAAATTATTTCTTGATCGAAGTTCTCACTGCATGCATTTATATACTTCTAAACTGTCTTTATTTCTCATTTGTGAGCAATGTTGAATGGTTTTTTTTCTTAACTTCCCCACAGGGAGACATATTTCAGTGAATCAGCTTAATTTTATTCCAGAGTATGATGAATATACAGGATTGTGAGCCTTGGGACAAACCCTAATTTGCATTAAGTGGCACGCCCCTATCACAAGGCTTAGTATGTGGCCGTAGAGTCCTATAGCAGAGCCCCTAGCACAAGAGATTAGCTATAAAGTTTAAAAAAATCAAGCCTCATGTCTCTAAAACTCTGTATAGGTTTCAAGGTTTGCAAAAACACAAATTTAGTATACAAACCTATTATATCTATATCTATAGATATAGATATAGATATGTATATATATATATATGCAATGAAACCTAACAAAACCAAAATTAAACATTTTTTGTTAATTTAATAAAATTTGATGGTGACTCGTTTTCTTATCTGTAGTGTACTGCAATTAAAATTATGCAAATTTTGTGAATAAAATCATATAATGACACATGATTTTAACCTATTGGATTTCATATTTCTTACATTACAAATTTAATGTAAATGTCCACATTATTGAATGTTGTGTTTCTTTTGCCTTGCATCTAATATATTTTCTTCTAAATTCACTCAAGGATGACCTTGTCTGATCTCTACTCTTAGAAAGGCACATCTTTTGATATCTCATCCATATGTCTAGCATTTATTTTTAACTTAGCATGTGTAAAAGAGAAATCTTGCTTTCTCCTTCATCAACTCATCACCAAAGATACTCTTCTACACTTCCACAAGATGGTAAATGGCAACATTACTCATCGACTTGTTCAAGCCAAAACTTGAGATTCAATCTTGATTTATTTTTTTCTGACATCACACACCCACATTATAAATAAATCCTCTATACTTTACATTGAAATTCATCCAGTATTTGATGAGTTATAACTTGTCCCACATATGAACATTTTTCTTCCATCTAGTAATAGTAATTTTTCTTTTGCTAGCATGGGCAAATGTATATTATTTTTAATTGTTCATATATGTATGTTTTTGCTTATCTTTAGGTAGGTGCACATGACTGCATATGCCCAGAGAGGCCAGAGGCATTAGATCTTTTTGAATCTGAAGTTATCAGTGGTGGAGAGCCACCCAATATGGTTGCTTGGAATCAATCCTAGCTTATCTGCAAGATCAATGTGGTATCTTAATTGTTGAACCAACACTGCAGCCAATAGAAGAAGGATTTTGGATATTTTCAGTACTGAATGAATCCTGAGTAAATGTGTATTGTTTGACATGGACACAGCCTTGCCAAGGACCAATTGCTCAGCCACAAAGGAGTGGCAAGGCCTTCATGCAGTGAAACTTGGGTGGAAATTGTACCTCTGGTCTGAGGGCAAATGTTGACAGTGTGTGCAAAGAGTGTCCACTACAGCATTTTTCTCTTGGCTATTTATAGCCTGAAGTCTGCTCTCATTTAGTTCCTACCATGACTAGCTAAACCTGTTTCCAATCTGGAAACTATAAAATCTGACCTCCTATGCTACTGGATGCAGTAAGTCAACAACTCTGCTTTCCTGTTCGACTTTATACAGTAAACACTCTGAGCTTCTGGGTTTATGGCAATGGAATGGTGGATGGATGTGTAGAGGAGTGGATGAGGGAATAGCATGCAGTTCCTCCATCTAAGAGCCCATGCCAACTGACCCCAGCTTTTCTCTGTAAGTGTATATGTCATTTTGTCATTTTCTCTAGTCAGGGCTCTGGGACCAAAGCCATGCAAGGACATATTAAATAAACATTAAACGCTGAAAAAAAACAAGCGTTTAATCTGATTCACATATCCCAAAATTGCATGTTATTGAAACACCACATGAAACTCATGAGTATGAACTATTACTGTTTTCGATATCAGAATACATTTAATTAAAAATTAAATAAAAATTATATACTTGTTTGCTGTATGTAGCTCCAAATAAAATAAGAATGTTGTCTGCTACAATGATTTTGTCAAGTAAGATTTAAATTAGACTATTATAATAAACTTTTGTAGTTTATATTTGATCACATGTAAATACACACTGACCTTTGCTTTCCATTGAATACTATGTCTAGAAAATTTAACTTATGTACACAGTGCCTAAGGCATGTGACCATTTCAGTTATTGAAATTATCTTAATAATGCAACCTAGTTTCACAGCTAACCATTTTATCATGAATGTGTAGTACAAGTTTTTGATTCTAATACTGAATAGTTCTTGCTGAAGACGTTTTGGGTACAGTTTAATTTATGCAGAATATATGCTTTTGTAATTATTTTATTTTAATCCAATAATTTACAAACTATAATGTCATGAATATCAATAGAGCATTTAAATCCTTATTTAGAAAGTGCTGACACTAACATCAGAACATCAAAGTGTAATTGTTCTAGGTTTTGCAAAGGAATAATCCTTTGACCATTTCTTCCCTGTCTATTTTATTTTATTTCTACACATTCATTTATTTGTATTTTAGATTCTATCTGTGTATTCTCTATGATTAGCTATTTTATTCTGTAAATTATCTTTTTTAAAATAGATTTTTCTAGCCTATACAGTTATTATTTTGCCCTTACTCTCTTCTATGGTATTTCAACATCAATACTTTTAATATTAAATTAATATTACCAATGTTAAAATCTCCCCATATCTGTAGCTGAGGGCTTCTCTCCAGGTCCCACCAAGCCCCGCAGTCCCACAGCCCATGTATAAAATAATCACTCAGACGCTTATATTACTATAAACTGTATGGTCGTGGCAGGCTTCTTGCTATCTAGTTCTTATATCTTAAAATTAACCCATTTCTTTTAATCTATAATTTGCTGCATGGCTCATGGCTTGCTAGTATCTTAACATCTGCCTCTCATGGCAGTGGCTGGCAGAGTCTCCTGACTCAGTCTCCTGTTTCCAGAATTCTCCTCTCTCTTTGTCCCACCTATACTTCCTGCCTGGCTACTGGCCAATCAGCACTTTATTAATTAACCAATCAGAGCAACACATTCACAGCATAGAGAACATCCCACAGCAAATATCACTAGAAAAATAATTTCATGTTTTATTAGTCTGGGTTCTCTAGATGAACAGAACTTATATAATAAATCTATCATCTATCTATCTATCTATCTATCTATCTATCTATCATCTATCTATCTGTCTATCATCTATATATCTAATCTATCTGTCTGTATGCACATATATAGAAAGGAGTTCTGTGAGACTGGCTTCCAGACTGTGGTCCAGCTAGTCTAATAATAGCTGCCCATCCACAGAAGGTCCATGAAACCAGTAGTTGTTTGGTCCACAAGATTAGATGTCTCAGGTGGTCTTTAGTATGTATCAATATCCAGAAATAGACTCTAATGTCACTGAAGAAAAGGACTTGACAGTGACAATGATTAAAGGCAGGAAAAGAGAGAGTACTTCTTATTTTTTACTTCTCTCATGCTCTTTACAGAAGTTGTGGTACAAATTAAATGTGGATCTACCCATCTCAAAATATCTGAATTAAAGGTATGTCATCACACCTCAGAAGATCCAGATAAAAATTGAGTCTTCACAGTTCAAATGATTTAATTAAGAGAAAAAGCCCTCACAAGCAAAGCCACCAACTTGTGTTTTAGTTAATTCCATTTGTAGTCAAAATGACAACCAAGAACAATATCACATAAGTGTAATAGTTTATTTTGTCCTTATTCAAATATAAATTAATTTTAAGATATTTCAATGAACTTACCCTTTTTCTTGATGGTCAAATTGTTCCTTTTGATATCATGCTAACTTGCTCAAGGCAGTCTAACACTTGACACATTTTTGCTCTACTAAACTCCATTTTAGTTCAGTGCTACTTATTCAACTAAATTACTATCATATAGTGTAAGACTTTCAAATCAGCGCCGGGCCGTGGTGGCTCATGCCTTCAATCCCAGCACTTGGGAGGCAGAGCCAGGCAGATCTCTATGAGTTCAAGGCCAGCCTGGGCTACAGAGTGAGTTCCAGGAAAGGCGCAAAGCTACACAGAGAAACCCTGTCTCGAAAAACCACAAAAAAAAAGACTTTCAAATCAGAATACATTGGTATAGGACTTTTATGAAAAATAAAATAGACACATATACATGCACATATTAAAGAGAAGGACCATTAATTTGAAAGGGAGTGGGGGAGTGTACATGGAAAGGTTTCAAGGGAAAAGGGACAGTGGTAAATAGTGCAATTATATAATATTTTCATAAAACAACAAAAATATTTTTTAAAATACAAGAAAAAAAGTGACTATGAGAGAAAACTTACTCTTCAAAAGCCTTCTGTCTTAGAACAAAAGGGGCGATCATAGTGAGAGGCACATGTCAGTCCCACGTATGCACTTTACAGCTAACGCTATACTGAAAATGAAATCCATTGTATTTGTAGAAACTGCTCATTTTGAAGCTGCACCATGAAATATAATTAGTTTCTCTTTACAGAAGTTTCAGGAAGTTTTCACAAAACTTTAGCATCCCACATTTGACTGTTTAAATAATAGCATGTTAGAGCTCCTTGTTTTGAAAATATACTGCCAGATTCAGAAGTAATGCTCCAAGAACTGAATTAAAATATACCCAATTGATGGCTTTGAAGTAAAATCCATTTAATGTGTTTCCAATTTAAATATCTTTCTTGGTTAGTGGATTATGTTCTTCATCACTTAGTACTCCACCATCAATTTTGCTTTCATCTTTGAGCACTAATGTCATTTATGACATATAAGCAAGCTTGCAGTTGGTTAGTAAGTTGGATGAGAGTCATCTGTATTTGCTGTCAAAGGAGCAATGAAATGCTGGCATCTGTGGAAATGGATTCATTTCCAGTATGAAACCATAAATCTCCTCAAAATGAACGTTTACAAAAAGAATCTCAAAGCAGTCCCAGTACACATAGTTATATTAATTAGGGTAGTGGCAGATATCATTCCTACTCTACCCATGACGTAATGGTCACATACAAGCCATGTGAATTCTGGTGACAAATGACTACAGCAGAAATGAACACGTTAACAAGAACTGAGATGACAGAAAGGTGACAGAAGTATTATTTGGGGAGAGATATTTTGAATGTTAAAATGAGATGATTTTTCTGACTACTCTAAGTGTATGTATCAAACAGTCTGATAAAGTTGGCAAGATAAGAGCATTACAAGTTAAAAACAGGAGACTTAGCTTAGGAATAGAATTGTGGAGAAAATCTGTTGCTTTTCATTGAAATGAATGGACATTGACAGCATGGAGAGAAAAGATCTTCACCAATCCTACATCTGAGAGAGGGCTGATCTCCAAAATATATAATATATAAAGAGCTCAAGAAACTAGACATTGAAATACCAAATAAGCCAATTTAAAAAGTAGGATACAGATTTACACAGAGAATTCTCAACAGAAGAACCTCAAATGGCTGAGATACACCTAAAAAACTGCTCAAAATCCTTTGCCTCCAGGGAAATCCAAATCAAAAGCATTCTGAGATACCATCTAACACCTGTCAGAATGGCTGAGATCAAAAATACTAATGGTAGCCATTGCTGGAGAGGATGTGGAGTAAAGGGAACACTCCTTCACTGTAGTTGGGAGTACAGTACTTGTACAGTCACTCTGGAAATGAGTATGGCTGTTTCTCAGAAAATTAGGAGTCAATCTACCTCAATACCCAGCTATACCACTCTTGGGCATATACCCAAATGATGTTCAGTATAACCACAAGGACACTTACTCAACTATGTTCGTAGCAACATTATTCATAATAGCCAGAAACTAGAAACAACCTAGATGGTCCTCATCTGAAGAATGGATAAAGAAAATGTGGTACATATATACAATGGAGTACTACTCAGCAGAGAAAAACAATGACATGAAATTTTTTGGAAATAGAAAAAAATCATCCTGAGCAAGGTAGCCCAGACTCAGAAGGACAAACATGGTATGTACTCACTCATAAGTGGATATTAACTGTATAGCAAAGGATAACCAAGGAACAAACCATAGCATCAGAAAAGCTAGGTAACAAGGACGGCCCCTAAAGAGATGCATGGATTTCCCTGGGAAAAGAAATAGAAGTGATTCCCCTGGGTAAACTGGGGGCAGGGGTGGCTTATGGGAAAATGAGGGATTGGGATGGGCAAACTGGGGGCAGGACAGGTGACTAGAATAGTGAAAGAGATATCTTGATGGAGGGCATTTGGGGGTTAAGGAGAAAAGTGACAGGGAAACTCCCAGGAATCCACAAGGATGACCCTAGCTATTATTCCTAGCAATAGTGGACAGGATGCCTGAACTGGCCTTCTCCTGTAATCAGATTAGTGACAATCCAAATTGTCCTCACAGAGCATTCATCTAGTAACTTATGGAAACAGATGCAGAGATCCACAGCCAAGCACTGGGCTGATCTCCAGGAGTCCTGTTGAAGAGAGGGAAGAGGGATTGTCCAGGGGGAGGGTCAAGGTCATGATAGGGAAACCACAGAGACAGCTGACCTGAGTTTGTGGGAGCTCACTGACTCTGGACCAACAGCTAGGGAGCCTGCTTGGGAACGACCTAGGGCCTCTGTAAATGTGTGACAGTTGTGAATCCTGATCTGTTCTTGAGGCTCCTAGGAGTGGGATCAGAACCTGTCCTTGGCACTTGAGCTGGCATTGGGGAATGCATTCCACATGCTAGATAGACTTGTCCAACCTTGATGCAGGTAGAGGAGCTTGGTCCTGCCTCAACTTGATGTGCCCATGCTTTGTTGAGTTCCATGGGAAGCCTGCCCCTTTCTGAATGGAGATGGAGAAGGAGTGGAGGGTAGATAGAAGGGAGGTGGGAGGAGGGAACAGGAGGAGAGCAGGGAGGGGAAAAGTGGCTGTATACAAAATAAATGAAAAAAACTTAATAAAAAAGAAAGCACGTACAATGAACATGTAAACATCTATACATTATTATATGCAGATTGTTTTCATCTATTCTCTGTTTGTTTGTTTACTTATTTAATTTAAATAGGACAAAATTAAAACTCTTCTATGCTCCTTACTTTAACATTACATCTGTCTATTTTGTGTGTGTGTGTGTGTGTGTGTGTGTGTGTGTGTGTGTGTGTACATTTTTTTCCATGTTTGTGTGCATATAGATACCAGAATTTGTACTTAGGTATTTGTTTGGATAACTTTATCTTATTTTAGGAGACATGGTCTCTCTCTGAGCCCAGAGTCAAGTCATTGATTTGGCCAGGTTGGTTGACTAATGGACACTGGGGAATCCTGTTTTTGCACCCTCTACCAAGTAGTTCTATTATTGGCAGGCTACCATGCCCAACTTTGCAAATACTGGTGATGCAAACTGAGTTACTAATGCTTTCAGAGGAGATATTTACCAAATGTGGCATCTCTCTAGCCATCATTTAACTATGCTTCTTTTTTACATAATAAAATCTTTAAAGACACAACTGAGAAAGAAAAATTCAACAAAGAATTTAGCATTATTTTTTTTCATAGAGTAGTAAGAACGAAAAAGAATGGTAACAAGTCAAATAGTATGTGTAAATTAATGGGTAATCTGAATATAGAGTACAAACTTACAAATGATTTACATTATTTTCACTAAGGTTGAGTTAAATATTTCCCCTTCAGAAATAACAGTAAATGGTGCTGTAGGATGTTTTTCTGTATGCAGTGAATAGGTGTTGCTATGATTGGTTAATAAAGAAGCTGCTCTGGTAAGTCAGGTTATAGCCAAGAAAGAAATACAAGAGAGAAACAGGAAGAAGAAAGGCAGAGGCAGGGGAGACACCAGCCTGCCACTCAAGGAGCAACATGCCAACAGACCGGTAAAACCATGGAACATGTGCAAACATAGACTAACAGAAATGGGCTAAGTTATAAGAGCTAGCTAGCAAGAAGTCTGCCATAGGCCATGTAATTGGTAATTAATATTAAGCCTCTGAATGATTATATTATAAGCATCTGAGGGACTACGGCGTCAAGTGGGACTGGAGAAAACCTCTGGCTACAAAATGGGGTTTAGCCAGGGTGGACTACTTCAAAAGGTGAATTTGAAATACTGGCATTTAAAGAGCCTATTTTTGTAATGTTAACAATAACCTTAACACAACTGAAAATAAAGCAAAACACAGTGACGGGCAACCAGAAATGTGGTGCCATAACCAAGATGGCAGTCATCACATGTAAAGGAGATTAAAGTCAATTATCTCTTGATGCTGGCAGTGAGGAATGTTAATATAATAATATACAAAATACACAATTAGGCTTCTAGCAAGAAAGAAAGGAACACACATTAGGGCTTAATGAAAGAACATTGCTTTATTGAAGCAATTTAGAGTTCAGTAAAATAAACACACCTTAACATTTCTGTTGTTATAATTGTGACACCATATATATTCTTTAAGAGGGAGACATGTGATGACTAACATAACTTACTTAATAAACATAAGAAAAATAAAATGTGTGATGTGGTATATCATGCAAAGAACTGATGTAATTTAAGAACCTTATAGAAGATTTTCCAAAATAAAATTTAATGGTAGGAAAGAATATTTCTGATGTACAAATTTAACTGCATCTGCTCATAAAATGTTTTGATGTAGAAGCCAAAGTATAATTGTCATCCAGGTCATAGTTAATAGGTACATTTAAGTAAAATGGCAAAATATATGTTAGTAAGAGCCCAGACTATAAGAGTCTTTGTGTCATGAAATATATTATAAAATATTTGATGTATAAATATTAAAAATACAAAAATTTAATCAATAAGCACTGTTTTCTAGTGAATCTTATTTCCAGTTCATATTCATAATTTGCCTTATCATGAATCCAACCCTCACCAACTCAAATAAAATTGCTTAACATAAGAACTGTGTTTGAACATTCCTTTTATCATGTATTTTTTTAACATATTACATATCAAAATTTAACTCACATACACACATACATACATGCATATATTACCTATAATTTTAACATTTAGGATATTAGATTCAACTTTTTCACAGTGTAATTATTCACTCAATATTCACAGGATCGATGTGTTTCAGTATAAAGTAGGAAGTAGGATGAGTGGTTAAGACTTGTATTTCTAGCACTCAGAAAGAAGATACAGGAAAGGTACTACAAATTTAAGGATTGCCTGATCTACAGTGTGAGTCCCAGGTCATTTAGGGCTAAATACCAAATCCAGTATATGTACAACAACTTTATATGTTATATACTATTTTGGTTATCTTCTTGCCTTACCTCTTGAGGGTTGAGGTTAAAGATGTATTCCATCACATATGAATTTATATGGTTTTAAACATTAATATATACACCAATACAAGTATTTTGTATTTCATATTTGACACTCAGGAGCTAATGATATAATACAAAATTCTAGCTAAAATGTATTGTTTTGTATAACACCTTCCATGGATTTTGCCTATCCAAACTAACATCAACCTCTTAGAAATTTCATGGGTTCTAAGACAACTTCTTATTAATTTCCTCATCAAAGTTGTCAGTAGGTCCACATAAGTTGCTAAGCTTGTTCCATGAAAAAAATGTTTAAAAAATGCAGTAAGGTGATTACAAAGGTAGATGTAACAGCATTCAGTGAAACCAGTGAGCAACAGAATCTCAACCTTACTACCTTGATTTCCTAGATTTTTTTTGGATATCACAGCAAGCAACTTTTCGGATTTTACATTTATAGAATGTTTCATTATTAATTACTATTTAATATCAGTTAATTGTGCATATATATGTATATAATAAGCAAAAATTAGAAAAAAATGATGTTTATATGCAAGTTTGCGCCTTAGGCAACATATTGGTCATCCAAAATAATACCCTTAAGAATTACAGTTTGAAGAGGGGGAAGATAGAATTTCTATACCTATGCAATACATTTACAGTTCCACGTCAGAATAAAGAGTGGCATGTCAAGTTAGATATCCGAAATTACTTGGCAATAAGCTCTAGTAATTTCCTACTTATTACAGTTAAATCTTTGTAAAATATTCTGTATGAAATTGATACTTTTAGACAAAGGAAACAGAATTTTTCTCATTACATTCACTTTCAGTGTGTGTTCTTTTCCCAGTATACTCCTTCAAAAACATGAGATGTGAACTAATACTGAGAAACCTATAAGCAGATCTCAACATTATTGTTGGAGAGGGATTACACAAGAGTTGTATCTTTACAAAATATAATAGAAGAAAACAACTAAGGCGGCACCATATTAACTACAATATTCAAAATATAGATTTTTTCCAGCACACAGCATTGTGTACTTCTAGTGCCCAGATACTCTGAAACAGATTTTTTGGAGTGTTTCTGTCCACCAATAGCAGATATAAAGTGACCAAAATTGTATGAAACCTCAGAGAGCAAATCCATATCAGAGACCAAATTCCTCTTATGAAATTGCCTTCAAGCATCATATTGTTCTGTTAATGTCATTAATAGAATCTAACAAACAGTGTTCCACTGAAGGAAGACTTTTCAGTGTTCTGAAATCTCTTTGGATTGCATTTATCAAGTTCATCTCTCATGCCATATGTGCACCCTTCTGTGTTGATGGCACCAGCGTCCTGCTTCCCCTCTCCGAATACAGAGAGTATGCTGTGGGCTTCTGTTGGTTTGCTCCCACCCACCTCCCAAGCATCTGCTGGCTTCTTCTTTCTAATAACACCCTGCTTCCTTTCAGAGGATATCTGCCTTCCCTCAATTTTTGTAATCTTGTTGGGAGAGTAAATCGTCACTTACCCTCATCATCCAATGACCCAAGAAAAACAAGCTAGGCACAGTTGTCCTTCTGAAGTCAAGTGAGAAAAAGTCAAGTGAGAAAATTATTTTATTTATTTATTTATTTATTTATTTATTTATTTGTTTATTTATATTTATTCTCTCAGATATTATATTCTAACCACAGTCTCTCTAACTTCCCCTCTCCCTGATATCCTCTCCTCTGTTTCCTTTCAGACAAGGATAGGCCCCCCGAGGGATATCAACCAAACATGGCATATCATATTGAAATAAGACTAGGAATATCCCCTCATATTAAGGTTGGAAGACACAACCCATTAGGGAAAAAAGAGTCTAAAAGGCAGGCAAAGAATCAGCACCAATCTTCACTCCCACTGTTAGGGGTCTCACATGAAAACAAAACAATACAACCATAACATAAGTCAAAAAGACCTGGGTCAGACCCATACATGCTCCCTGATTGTCTCTTCAGTCTCTGTGAGCTCTTATGAGCCCTGGTTAGTTGATTCTGTGGACCGTTTTCTTGTGGTGTCCTTGATCCCTTGACTCCTATAATCCTTTCTCCCCATCTTCTGCAGGATTCCCAAAATCCCACCTAATGTTTGGCTGTGGTCTCTGCCTCTGCCCCATCAACTTTTGGATGAAGCTTCTCTGATTACACTCAGGAAACAAAAGTAACACACACACACACACACATACACACACACACACACACACATGCATACTTATGTGTTATTGTGAGGTGTGTAGAAAGTGAGAGGAGAGGAGAGAAGAGGGTTTAAAACCACTATGTTAAAGATTTTCATAGGTTATTAGTTCAGAATAATAAAGCACATAGAGTTAAGCATCAGGCAATTTCATGTGTCACTCACATTCCACACAGTTTACCTGGATCATAGTCTATACTTATTCAAGGTATCAGCAATGTTGACCTTTCTTTTAAGGAAAAATTTCAAAGGCCTCAAAAGAGAGAGGTACTATATACATCTAAAAACTACAACAATAAGACAAGACTTGTTTATAAATATTTCAATATAATTTTAATACCCTAAAGAAGAGATTACCAGATTACTAAACAAATCTTGACTATAAGCTTATTAGGTCTTCAGTCTTTCACATTAAAAAAAAGTACTTGAAGACAATTGTTGGTTACTTACACTATTTTAAACAACAAAAGGAAGGTTGTTGATTTTGAAAAGCATATGTATATTAAACCAAAGGAATTTTCTTTGAATTATTACCCTATTCCAGGTCTCTAACTCAAGTGTAATTATTTTGATCTTAGGATGTTTCCCTTGGTCTTCTAAGGAGCAGAGGTTCAGACATGGCACATGTTCTGAATGACCTCAGGGTATGGTTTCCACAGGAGTGGGGCATGGGGTTAGCTCTAACAGAATCTGGATGGTGTGAATTAAAACCTACAGTTAACCTTGAGACTTCCAGCATGAATATGTATGTACAACTCCTTCAGTTCTATTCTTATTTTTATTGTTTTTTCAAGACAGGGTTTCTCTGTGTAGTTTTGGTTCCTATCCTGAATCTCACTCTGTAAACCAGGCTGGCCTCGAACCCACAGAGATCCACCTCGTTCTGCTTCCCTCCCCAGTGCTGGGATTAAAGATGTGTGCCGCTGGTGCCCGGCAGTTCTATTTTACATGTAACAATAACTAGTGGCCCATTGTTAGAAGGAACATCAATATACTCCTACAAAGTCAAAGCCACTTTGACTTTGGTGCAATAAAATACTATACTTGGTATCCCCTACTTCTATTTTTAAAAAAATGCAAGCTGTACTGTAAGTTTTGTCTGATGCAGTAGTGCATTGTATCTTTGGATATATTGCTTCATAAAGTCCTAAAGTGTAAGTAAGGATCCACATAAACACATTTTTCCTTCAAAATTACTAAGGATTCTTTTTAAGCAATTACTATAGTGCTTCTATAGAATTTCCAAGTATCTGGAAGAGAATATGATGTTTATCTGAGACACAAGTCTATCATGTACTCACTATGACAGAGATCTTCAGACTTTTCCAACCCAATTGTCTTTATATAGTGATTTTGGATCACTTACTTGTTCTTAGCAGAAGATATAAGTCACATATTAGTGTCATGAACTCTGGAATAGGACGTTTTGATAGGTAGCTATAAATAAAAGCTTGCAAAACTCATCACCTACTTCCTAGAGAGCAAGCTAAACTCAGAAGCATGGTGTCCTTCAGGAGACAGTTAAAAGCATCAATGTTACAATTTGGAGGAATACAGTGTAGATGATGTCACTATATTTAATTTCAATTGACCTTGTCTGTCCACTGCAGAAACCATGAGGGTCATCCTCTGGCAAATGATAGTGAACTATGATATATTTAACCCCATCTTTGACCCAATTGCAGTGACTGATCCAAATATGGACTTTTCATAGGATTTGATTGACATGGCCCTTTGCACAAGAAGGACTCTAAGCTACAATGACCTGCACCATTATGAAGATTTTTAAATCAGATAAAGGACATAGAGTTGTACATCACATTTCCTTCACTAGCAAAAAAAAATAATGTATTCAAAGGAGGTCAAGAGATAATATTATCAATTGTCCAATAAATCCTTATGGTGTTTATCCAAGAAATCACATGTTTTGGATAAGGAGAAATATGACATATAAATTACCAGTTGGCTATAGCATTGCAGAGTAAGATGCAGTGGAGAGTAATGAAGAACAAAGATAAAGATAGAAATTGCTTCAATTAAAACTACAGTTAGAGCCAATATTTCCAATAATTTTGAAGAAAGTCAATGTTGCACTCATCCAAGAAACAGATTCAGTGGGAAACAAAAAAAATCTGTTTGGTTACTGAGTATTTGTTTAAATAGTTTGACATGAACATTTCTATGCTGTAATACAGCATTAACTTTCTGGATAGAGTGTTAATACTTTTGCAGGTATAGAACACTTAATGGTAGTAGTATTACCTCGGATATGCAGAGCATGCTGAGATCTCATACATCATATGAACAAGTGCTCTACACTTTTATATATTTATCTTTTGTTGGTATATGTGTGTGTCTGCTTTGTCTGTGTCTATCTATATTTGGGGGATGAAGTGCTTACGTGGAAGTTAGAGAACAACTTTTAGGAGCAAATTCTCTCCTTCCACCATGTGGATTCAAGAGACAAAACTCAGGTCAACAACCTTAGTTGGAGATAACTTTACCAAGTGGGCCAATTAAGCAGTCCATGTTACAATGGGCCTAGTGTCTCTTTTGCAATATATTAACCAAGTCTATACTGCAGAACTCACAGCATTTCTTACGATAGAAAATAAATCAAACACAATTTATAGTGCGTATTTATGATGTTATAACACAAGCCTAAAGTCTAAAGTGAATTGTTAGAACTCACGATTTCTACATGTTAGGAAAAGCCATGGAAAAATGAATCCAGTTCCAATCAATAGGCTAAAAATTTCCAAGCCCCAGTGGAACATTTCTGTGTAAATTAATGCACTAAGACTGGAGAGTCTCACAAGTCTCCATATAATAGAATATCAGGAAACAAAGTGAAGGGACAAGAAATGTTCTTGAATAAGCAAGCTACCTTTGCACCTACACAGTGTGGAATTTGAAACCCCAAGTACAGTAAATGTAAGAAGGGCAATAGATCTCCAGCAAAAGTTAAAGGAATGGCTACAAATGAAAATAAAAATGATATGAAGTAAGGATGACTTTATTGTGTTAAGGAAGAAAAGGATCAACAAACTATAATTTATTTTGGAAGCACATGTGGGGCAAATGTGAAGACAAAAGACAAAAGGGAATCTTTGGGCTGAATGATGACCCAGGTGTTGGTAGAGAAATAATGACGTAATGTTCTTTCAGTTGGAATCTCCAAAGAGAGACAGAGGGCAAAAGCGAGACTTCAAGAGAACTTACAGATATCTTCCAAGGTTACCATTGAATATGACTTATAAAGTTCAGAAATACCAACTGATATAATGTCCCAATAAAAACACGTGTACAAACTCACAGCATATCAAAATGCAACACAAAAACTTTGAGGAACTAAAGAAATATGTTTATAATAAAGAAAAAGCACAGTGAAAACATGAATTATAAGTAAATGCATCAAGGAACAAGGGAAAAATCACATCAGACTTTCACTAGACACCCATCATGTCAGACGATTGGAAAGTTAGTGGACAATGAAATGTTTAAATGCTACGAAATCATTAGAAAATGAATCAATGGAACTTTCTATGTCACAAACATTACTTTTAAACAGAGGGAACATGCAAAACTTTTCTCAAAAAATTAAAACAGTATTAAATTTTACATAGGCCAAGATTTTAAAATTTTAAGGGAAATGTCTCCAGGAATGAAGAGGACAGTGGCCAAAATTTACTCCTGTACACACTAAGAAGAAGAGAATCAAAGTTGTCATGATTTAAAGTAAAATTAAGTTTTATTTCTTATACCCTTTTGACTTGTCTTAAATTCCTAATTCCCTATACACATAATTATAAATTTCAATGACATGTTTAATATACACACAAGAGTTGCTATAGCTCCTAAGCAATACATAGGAATTGAAAAACTATTAAGAAAATTATGCTTGAGCCAGGCGGTGGTGGCACACGCCTTTAATCCCAGCACTCGGGAGGCAGAGGCAGGCGGATCTCTGTGAGTTCGAGGCCAGCCTGGGCTACCAAGTGAGTTCCAGGAAAGGCGCAAAGCTACACAGAGAAACCCTGTCTCGAAACTCCCCCCCAAAAAAAAAAGAAAATTATGCTTGAAAAGCCAATCCATCACTAATTGAACTTGAAATATTCAAATATAAAAATATGACTCTGTAAAGATCAGCAATACATAGGAAACAAAGGGTTAAAATGATGTATAAATAACAAATGAGATGTGTTGAAGTTACCTCTAAGAAGTTGAACTTTAAATATCATGTAAAAGACAAACAAATTGAATGAATTTAACGTAGCACTTGACATTTAGAATTTAATGCATCCATATAAACTACCACTTTAAATGAGAATTTTACAACTGACCAAAATATAAACTTTCTAATTTGGAATAAAGCAAACCTAATACTATACAGAAAGTATAATGTTTTAAAAATGTATTTCAAATTTACAAATATTTTAAGATACATCAAGATTTCATAAAGCAAACATTAACATAAAGAAAGATAGGGTAGTTTTAAATTGAAATATAATTTCAAATAAGCAAGATTGCCAGATTAAAACACTGTATTTCATGTTAAAAAGGGAAATTCTCTGAATATGGGTGACAGTTATATGGTTAGATCTGCTTGGGGAGCCCCCTGACAGTGTGACCACAACTTATTCAGGGTGCTTGAAATGGCTTTTTGGAACACATTCCCTAGGGTGGGATACCTTGCTCAGCCTTGACACATGGGTGGGAGGAGAGCTTCTATGCCAGACTTAGTTGACTCCTCAAGGGAGACCTTACCCTCTTCTGAGGAGTGGATAAGGGGTTGGGATTGGGGATGGTGGAGGGGCAGGGAAGGGGAGGGAGGGGGAACTGTGATTGATATGTAAAAGGAAGAAATAAAATTAAAAAATAAATAATTAAAATAAATAAATAAATAAAACATCATTGTGTAAAAGGGAAATTCTCTAAGAAAAACACAAGATCTTAAACGTATTTGCACCTTTTAGTATCAAAACGCATGAAGTGAAAACAGATATAATAAAAGAAGAAATAGATAAATACATAATAATGCAGCAAACCTTTCCAATTTTCATCCTATCCCAGCTCATTCTCCTTAAGAGCTTGTCCGTTCTCACTGTATTCAGTTGTTCACATGGACCCTGTTCACTGAAATGACAAGAAATAAATTAAAAGTAAGTAATAATAAGATCCATTCTTCAAGTAAATATCAGCATATGTGAATCGGAGAACATTCTACTCAGCAGTTCATTCAAACTATATTTATTTGTTCACATGGGCCATGATCCATTCAATCATAAGAAATAAATTAAAAAATAAATAATTATAAAATCAGTTCTTAGAATAGTATCAACATGTGTGAATCAAATAAAATTCAAGCTTCTATGGAGAATATATTTTCTATTAAACACAATGTTTTTTTATTTTATATATGTTTCAGTTTTTCTACTTAGAAATGTTTACTCAAAGTGAACAAAATCTCTCTGTGAAAAGCATATGACCTACAGAGTTTATTAGTATGATGTCCTGAATCTACAAGAAATAGACACAAGTCTCCATCCACTGACAAATGATAAAGAAAGTGTGATGTGATGTGAAATAATGCCATTTGGCCAGGTCTGAGAGGACAACACTGTCTTTCTCAACAGGAAAGGGAACAGATCATTACAATACCCAAAATAAAGCCAAAGCAGAAACATGCAGAGCTCTACAATAGGATTCACGTATAGACTATTTAAATGGTTGGTTTTGTAGAGATTGATAGTATAGTGGTGATTAGCTGAAGCTAGTCAAGTGGTTAAGAAAAAAGAATAATAAAATAAGAAACAGGTGTACATATTGATGGATATACATTTCATATGGACTACACAGTCAACCAGAAAACCTTCTTTTCTCATCTCATTTAAACTGAATCCATAAGCCATATTAATTACTGTTTGTAGAGTACTTTACATGATTCTTCTATAAATTGGTCTTCGTTGCTTTTAAGGATAATATGAAATTATGATATAGCTTTTTAAAAAATGCATACTCATAGCTTTGTATAGAGCACATATCAAACCCTTTTTTGTACCCAGCACATAAAAGCTACTTTGCCTACTTAGAACAGAAGCTTAGAATTAGTTGGAATAAAGGATCTCCTTTTACAAGTAACTATTAATCTCTCGATGATGGCTCCTAGTTTTCTGCTTTAAACACTAGGATCATCCCATTTTATTTCCAGTTTCATTTCTTTGCCATTTGAGAAGTGGCATTCTTGAACTAAATACATTTGAAGGTTTGTTAATTTATTGATCAGGCATTCCTCCTCCAAAATCAGCCACATCATTATCTTTTCATCGAATAACAGGTGAATGGCTGTTCTTGCAAATGTAATCTTATTCTATTGATTCAAGGTATGATATAGGAGGAAGGCTCACATGAAGGGCAAAATGGCCAGAGATGAAGAGAAACTCACTGCTGATCTTAAGCACTTTGCTATTGTAAACTATGCTGTGTGTCTAAAAATGGAAAAGCTTGAATATCACATAAGAAATATAAGGACAATAGTGTGTGCTTCTTCCCCACACTCTTGCCATAGAAGTATTGGATCTGAACTCCCTCTTTTTAGTGTGTAGATGGACCTTAAGTCAAGTATAAATAAATTATTCTCATCTTTACAATATTCATCAAAAATATGGCATAGGAATAAGTGATTTTTAACAGTTGTATATATATATGAAATTATATATGTATGTTTGCTTCCTGATAAATCAATAAGAACACTTAGTGTACTCATATTCCTTGTCAGAGTAAACGGTATATTATTTCACACTGTTGTACTTGTTTTTACCTTTTAAAGTGTTTTGTTTATCCAGAATAAAAGTGCCATTTACCGAGAAGCAGGGGATGGTAGAGTGTTTAACGTGTTTATTGTTCAAGGTTGGGGGCTGAATTTGGATCCCCAGCTCTCACATAAAAGTCAAATGCAATAGTGTACAAAAGTAATTCCAGTGCTTGAGGTGGACGGAGTGGTACTTGGAGACATCAAGATCCCTGGAGCTCCCTTACTGGTGGTTTAGCTAAACCATTGAGGCCCAGTTATCAAAACAGTGGCTAAGCCTCAAAACATAAAATGCAGAAGAATAGAGAAAGATACATGATGTAAACCTCTGCTCTCTACATAAGCATGTTAGTATGCATGAACTAGAATCCAAAATGAGAAAACATCCCCCACACCACCCACACACACACTCCACACTCCTACCATTTACATTTATTTCCAAAAAGTTAAATTAATACCTAAGCAAATGTTTTGGCATCCATGTGGGGTCCCTCAGATCACCCATCAGAAACTGTCTTGAATTCACTCAGTTTTGCTGACAGGGCTATGCGCGTCAAACAGATAACACTGGTTATAATCAAACTACACTGAAACTTGTTTTGTTCTGAGGGAATGTGGGTGGTAGAGATATTTTGTGCAATCTGTCAGTTTTCTCGGTTTAAAAATGCTGCTCAGAGAAACAAAAGCCCCCTGCCAGAAACACTTAGTTAAAGAAATGACTTTTCATAGAAAAAGAAAATTGTCAATGTTAATTTCTCAAAGCATTGTTCTGTCTTAACATTAATAGAAACTCCAAATTAATGGAAACGGCAGAGGATCAAAATGTTATGTTTTGTCTTCTTTTTCTCAAAGGTGTTTCAAAAACCTAATACTGTTGTGGTTGTCTTGACACTGCTATATATATGCAGTCTGTTATCTGATTCCGTATCATTGCTGCAACACTATATGAAAATCACACCAATGCAAGACATCTGTCAAGAGCCACTGATGAAGAGCAGAGTCAAGAGTATTTGTAACTGGTCTTGCTAGAACTTCACTTCCTTTGGTGCTGCCATTTGCTGATTGGTTAATCTATGATACTGGCTCATCTTTCAAGCCTGTGCCAACTCAGCCGGTGAAGGCAGCCTGGTCCCTGGTCATTCAAAAGCTCTGCATCAATTTTCTGCTTAGCAACACAAGTTTTTAAGCGCATCATTTTGAGACATGAAATATAGATATGATTCAAAAATAGTACAGAAGACTGACAAACTACAAGGGATGTGATTATGAATACTCAGGTTTTATTATAATTGCATGCCAAGGGAAGAAAGAAAAAAGGAAAGAAAACACACAAACAAATTCAGTTAATAATCAAATAACTGTCCTCATATGATAAAGTAACTAGAAATGACTATAAGCTCTGATTATTATACTAAAGAACTGAGGGTATAGGAAATCCAAGAAACAAAATAGTTTGAAACCTACTAATTCTATTGTAGAAACTTTGGTGTTGTGGCATAGACTGACTTCGTTTGTAGAAATCAATGAGTGAATTCAGGGGATGATGACATTTGCCTGTGGCTTATATTAAAACCTACAATTGTATTTTTATATACGTCTAGTAAGAATCAAAATAATTAAGGCACATTAATTTTAATGAAATGTGTACTTTCATCAATGAAAATATTTCTTCCTAGTATTTTGTTTTGACAAGCTGTCTTTAAACACACCAGCATATATCTGGAAGGGTGTACAATGTGAACCAAGAATTGATTGATTTTAGATTGAGATAATGCTGTTCACATCACAGCAGAGGTTCTTGGATGGTGTTTCATAAGTACACTGAAGGACCACAACAAAATTAAGGTTAAGTTATTTCTTGAAAATCTGTCTCATTGTTTATAGTAGACAGAGTTAGAGTTTGCTCTGAATTCTCTGTCAGCTTGAATACTCAGTATAATATTCTAATAAATATGTATATGTAAGATGTTATATGTTGAAACAGCAATTTTATTTTATTCATTTCACTACTCATAGTGATAGAAGTCTGGAGTTCAATGACCATAAGATGCCAAATGTGCTTTCTATTTTACATACATACTAATACAATCGTAATGGAAATGGTTCAACTTTTTTTTTCTTGAAGATTTTGCTTCTCAAATGCATTGTGTGTTTGTGTGGATGAGGTAAATCATAAACCATGATATGATTGTTTTCCATCAACAGCTATTTCCCCTAAGTACCATTCTAGTGTTCAGAAAATAAACCAAAAGCTGGCTCACACAAGCCAAACTGAAAGAATAAACTGGAAATTGTACAAAACTGAAAGTCCAAAGTATCTCTGACTACTGCTTCATCTTTCATATACCTGTCCTGTTTTTTCTTCATTTGAATTAAATTTCCAGCTTTATTGAGTGATGTGAGACCTAATTAGATCTGTTACCTGTCAAAAAATTGTCCATTGTATTAACACTATGATATTATCAAAATAAAAATAAAAGTTTACAGAAGAATATGGAACCATGATAAAGATAAATGGCTTCTTTTTAAATGTAAAAATACATTGTGCTTTCTATACCACAATATGTGAGCAAGAAGATGCATGAGTGGGCTTTGTGGAGCCCACTACCTATGATGGGACACCTCATGCAGCCTTGAGGCAGGGGAAGGGCTTGGACTTGTCTCTACTGGATGTGCCTCCCCATGGGAGGCCTTCCCTTCTTGTGGGTGGGAGTCAGGGATGGGTTGAGAGGGGTCGTTGAGGGGGAGGTAGGAGGGAAAGGGGGGGATCTTTGATTGGTGTGTAAAATGAATGAAAAAATTTCTTAATAAAAAATCATTAATAGTAAAATGTAGTAATTCATCAAATTTCAAATAAAAACTAAATGTTTTGAGATAAGAATGCAAGAAACATGGAATAAAATTGCAAATAGCTACCTGATGTTTTTAAATCTCATAGAAATAATTACCTTGGAGAATTGATTAAAATTAGCTGGACTATAATATATCATTACATAATAGCTTTCTTAAAAATCTCATTTTTATCAAAGCATAATCTTTTGAATTAAGTAAAAATGTGGTATTACATGAACTAATTATGGATTATACTGCTTATTATTTCAGAAAATAAAACATTACAGAAAATATCATAAGCAAACACAAATATCTCTCCATTTAAGAGACCATAAAAATATAACTGATATGAAGGTGATAAATATTTTATTTTTCTATAAGGTAATTTGATGAATATATTTTTGAGTCTATATTAATTTTCATAATTAAAATTTGCAGAATTTTTAGAAAAACATGTTAATTATTCACACATAATGCCTTTATTATTAATATTTTACATTAACATAGCACCTTTGGTAAAACAGAACATTTAATATTAGTCATTGTGTTGAATTCATAATTTATTCAGAGTTTCAGAATTTTTTTTACCTAACATCATTTTTTTCTTCCTAAATCCAATTCAGGAAGTACATTGTATATGTTTATTATATTCCTTTAGAATCCTCTTGATTAATGAACCATTTCTTTTTTTTATTTTATTTTACAATACACTTCAGTTCTACATATCAGCCATGGATTCCCTTGTTCTCCCCCCTCCCGCCCCCCTCCCCTTCCCCCCATTCCACCCCCCATTCCCACCTCCTCCAGAGCAAAGCCTCCCTTGAGGACTGAGATCAACCTGGTAGACTCAGTCCAGGCAGGGCCAGTTCCCTTCTCCCAGGTCAAGCCAAGCGACCCTGCATAAGCCCCAGGTTTCAAACATCCAACTCATGCAATGAGCACAGGACCAGGTCCCACTGCCTAGATGCCTCCCAAACAGTTCAAGGCAATCAACTGTCTCACCTATTCAGAGGGCCTGATCCAGTTGGGGCCCCTCAGCCATTGGTTCATAGTTCATGTGTTTCCATTTGTTTGGCTATTTGTCCCTGTGCTTTATCCAACGTTGGTCTCATATAAACCCTCCTCTTTCTCACTAATTGGACTCCCGGAGCTCCACCCCGGGCCTAGCCATGGATCTCTGTATCCAGATCCCTCAGTCATTGGATGGAGTTTCTAGCACGACACTTAGGGTGTTTGGCCCTCCCATCACCAGAGTGGGTCAGTTCGGGCTGTCTTTTGACCATTGCCAGCAGTCTATTGTGGGGGTATCTTTGTGGATTTCTGTGGGTGTCTCTAGCACTTTCCTTCTTCCTATTCTCATGTGTTCTTCATTTATCATGGTCTCCAATTCCTTGCTCTTCCTCTCTGTTCTTGATCCAGCTGGGATCTCCTGCTCCCCCAAGCTCTCTTTCCCTCGACCCTCGCCCTTCATTTCCCCCACTCATGTCCAGGCTGCTCATGAAGATCTCATCCATTTCTCCTTCATTGGGTGATCCCCGTGTCTTTCTTGGGGTCCTGTTTTCCAGGAAGCCTCCACTATTATTTGTTGTTACAATGTTCACAGTTGTAAGGAGAAACAATTACATCTTGGTATCATGCTTTCATTGGGGATTTATATTTACTTTTTCATCAGGATATTTGTTTGTATTTTCAAAAGAAATTCCACAAATGCAAAATGCTTTTCAATGACCTCTAGAGTAGAGATATCAATATGACATCCTTTGTGATATGAACAGCTACTACCTGCTGCAATGATACGTGTGAGCTTTATGCAAAACAGCTACCTACTTCTCTGCTATGGGTCACCCTTGGAAGTGAGTTATCATGTGCAAGCAAAGCTTGAGGAGAGGAAGGCTACGCTTGGCCTTCTTAAGGGCAGATGATTTACCATCTAAAATAAGCTGAGCTTTTGTGCAGGGAACTTTGTTTTTCTGTTTACTAGGCAGAGTTCTTGACAAACTCTGACTCACCAACACTTATTTTTCTTTAATTATAATGTGATTCTAGTTTATTAATTTTGTACTCAAGTAATTCCCATCTTTCACCATTGGCTTCTCTTTCAGTTGACCCCATGTATTCTTTTTTATTAAATTATTTACTTTAAAATCACACCAGCCATTTCTCTCAGAAGTCCTGATTCATTCCATTGGTCTACATTATGTAATGAAATAAGGGACTGGTTATTAGCTGTACTTATTTCTATTGAAATATTCTTGACTCCAAGTCCTCTCTGAAGAAAGATAAAAAGGCATATGTATGACTTATTAAATAATTAAGGTAAACATAATTATGACTATCTCTCTAAGGCATTCTATCTCTTTTAAACCAAGGCAACATTTACGCTGATATGTGTATGGCATTCCTTTGTCTCTGAGGAGTTTCCAGTCTTGGACATTTGTGCCTCTGTGAGCGTCTTTACCATGAAGAGACCAGATCCAGTTGTTCCCTGTGCGTAATTAATTATTTAATTACTTTGTACATGTGTAACAATAATTTAATTGTCATCCTCTATCCAGTGGAAATGAACCAAAACTGTCAAATGTGTGTGTGTGTGTGTGTGTGTGTGTGTGCTTATTACTTCAAAAGCACAGTGTCATTCATTTAAAATATCCTCTGTGCTCTCATGACCTTCCTTGTCTTATTATATGTTCTATTGCTGTGAAGAAACACTGTGACTGAGGAAACTCTTATAAAAGAAACCATTTACTTGGAGCCTTACTTACAGTTTCAGAGGATTAGTTCATTGTCATCATGGTACGAAATATGACTACAGGCAGGAATGATGCTGGAGAAGTAGCCGAGAGCTACAACCTGATCCACAAGCAGAGAGACAGAGAGACAGAGAGAGACAGAGAGAGACAGAGAGAGACAGAGACAGACAGACAGACAGACAGACAGACAGACAGACAGACAGACTGGCTTTGGCCTGGCTTTTGAAAACTCAAAGGCAAATCACTAGTGACACACTTCCTCCAACAAGTCCATACTACCTAATCCTTTCAAATATTGCCAGTCCCTGGTGACTAAACATTTCAGCATCTGAGCCTATTGGGGCCATTCGCGTTCAAACCATTAACTTGAACTGCAGCATTTCTTCCATATTATAATGAAAATGGGTGGTATTCATGTTTCCCCTGACAGCTCAGGATATTCCAGCTTCTTAAATAAGTTTATAAAATTAGGCTGGTAGAAGAATTTAGTGTTCTACCTGTAGATCTGGTATTTTACACTAGTGTAGATTCTGTCCTCATTTACACATACATCTTTGTGTGGGTCCATCCCTTTCTTCTTCCCCCTTTGCCCATCCCTCCATTGTACACTATTTCACATTGTTCCTTCCTTCTTTCATTCTCTACATCTTTTTTTCTCTCTCTCTCCTAATGTGCTTTTTATTCTCTTTACTGTCTGTCAGTTTGTTGAAATAGAGCTATTTTTAAATTATAGTGGTATCAATTAATAATTTATATTCAATTTATGTTGTACTTTCCATTGTTAATTATTTCAATTTTTAATATTAAAGCACTTTTTTTAACTTTTGTAGAAGAAATGATTGATAGAGAAAAATATATAGGTATAAAAGGATTATGATAGTACCTTCTGTTTCAAAAAAAGTGACTCTAGATAAAGTTTTTTGATGACAGTTTTCTCTTGAGCAATAGTGTATGGCTTCACTTCTAAATCTATGTTAAAAATGAAGCATGTTTTTTGGATGAAAATAAGCTATACCAAACTGTGAAACTGTCCTGGGATCCTCTATCTAGCATGGGACAGCCTTATGGAAAGCAAGAAACAACAGGATGCAATGGGCGGTATAGGTTTTGTATTTCATGCCTAATTTTCCAGAATGAAGAAGCCAATCTCAAAGGAGCTCTAAATCCGGCCTCTAAAGTATGAGGCGGTAGAATTTTAATCACATAGAATACAGATCTAAAACTAAAATATAATACCCAATTCCTCAAGAAAATTGTTATAAAAGTAACTCTCTAACTTATTGTTGTCAAAATGTTGGCATACCTCCTTATGTGCAAAGCAGAAAATATTCCACAAGAGTGCAGTGCATAGTTGGATGGATTAAGGCAAGAAAGTAAATTCAGTAGATGTAAATGTTGAGGAAGACCTACATGTGAGTCTACACAGAATTATGCATCTCAACGAAATTTAAATTAAATCTAGAACTGCAGGCCAGTCAGACACATTCATCCTACTGACCCAGACAAGCTCAAAGCATGTTAATTAGATATTCTAAAGCAATTATTTGTATGAGACAGAATAATCATGACTAAAGAATCATCAAGTACATTGGCTTTAATATTTTAAAATGATTAACTTTGTAGAGTTCACCTTGAATGATTAGTACTTTTCTGTCATTCAGAAATAAAGGCTAGTATACAAATTATATGCATGAAATTGAAAAACAAATCAGTGTGTACCTCTGAATTTGAGGACTGAAAATGCAGTATAACTACCCTCTAGTCTATCTTTGACAATGAAATCATTGCAAATTTCTTTTTAAGTTTTGCTGTGTCAATTCACTTTGGAGTGGCTAAGGTGGGGAGGAGACTGTTTTCCATCTGCGTGCTTTGTTAAATGTTGATTAGATGCTTTTACCATTTAACCTTAGCAAGCCTTATCTCTCCAACTCCAGTGTTCTCTATATATCTGTGTGAATTGCAGTAATATTTTCCTGTCCCTATTTGACCTTTTGAAGGGCTAAATCACATTATCTCTGACAGAGAAAATCACTTCTTTTGCGGGGTTAGATCTGAAAACAGATCTCCCATGGTAGAACTTGACTTTTCTGTCTTTGGAAAGTACTTCTTAATCATTTTTCTCTGATATTTCTAGCCACCATAATTTCTTCTCAATAGATAAGTGATATAATGTGTCCAGTTACCTGGTATTGTTTATTTCTACAATATATAAATGATAACATATTTTAAAAGAAAGAGTGTTGTGCATAAAATTACACATGTCCTGTATATTTAACTTTCAATGACTTGAAGAATATATTAAAAGGAACTAGATCTAAATATTTTTATTTGGAGACACATTACATTTAATTCAGTAAACATTAAACACCATCTACTCTATGAAGTAAAGTTTAAATTTATGAAAATCTAATTATACAATTCAGCCCTTCATATCATTTACAATAAGATCATTCATACACAGAGGAGTTGGTTTGAAGTCTGAAACCACATTCCTAAAACTGAGAAATTAACAAGAAGTCAAGTGAAAATGTATGCATGATTTTATGTTTGTTAAATAATTGCAAATGGTGAACAGTCTACTGTGTGGGATCTTAACTTAAATTTTTAGGAGAATGCCTTGATTGTCTCTATTGCTAAGAGGGCACGCTCAAATATCCTGTGGTACTTCTCCAGTGACTATGAGAACATACCCTGTGTGTTATTTATACTATTCTGTAGCTTGTTACTCCAGTGTCCAGTCTACTATCTTCATTATTATTGGAGTAACTCCTTCACATATCCTTGTGAAATGCCCATGAGAAAGGAGACATTTATTTTTATTTGTCTTTGTTTACTGAATGTTGAAAAAGGTAGGATTCACCATTCCTTCATAAAGCATATTAGAGATCAAGCTTGAAGTCTGACAAACATCTCAACAATGATGGTGAAAAAGGATTAATTAAAAATAAAATAAAATTATCACAGAATGGTACATTATATTGAGGTCGCTCTTAAAGACATTTTACTCTCTATCATCATTCTGCATTTAGAAAAAAAGGAGGCAGTTTGACATGTACCTGTTACCACAATTAAAGGCAATGTGAATAAATGTGTACTTTTGGCAATAGAGCACAATACTCTAGGTACTGAGGGCAAGAAACAAACTTCTTTGCCCAGTAGGTGAGTGATTCCCCCATATCTTAGGAAAACTGATCGACACCTGCTTAGTCTTAAGATGTTCAAAATGTACCACTAGCAAGACAGTTACACTCTAGTATAGCATTAGAAACTTGAGCAATAAAAAGTACTTCATATAAAGTTCAATGATGAAGGCTTAATCTAATTTCATGTAATCTGTCTCTAGATATCATTACAGTTGCTTTCAGGATATCACATTTTTTTCTTCCTTTTTCATCCATTTTTATAAAGATTCCCCTCTCCCCCAACTCCTGCCAGATCCTTCCAACTTCCACTTCCAAACAACACTATATTTATTTTCTCTCTCCCTTACTCTCCCTCTCATCTCTCCTTAAAACACATATAAACACACTCACACACTCAATGAATATTGAACAACAAGACACTACTAAGGTTAAAAAAAATTTAAACAAAAATCTCTCCCCAGACAAAATAGCATGGAGTTGGTATTGTGATGGCCAAACACTTGAGGGCATGGTTTTGCCCTGCAATGGGGTTGACACACAGTGACACTCCAATGGAGAAAACTGATATTCCCTTTAGCAGCAGATATCGTCAACTGCAAAGAGTTTCTTGGTTTGGCATGAGACTCAGCATTCACTTCCCACTATCAGGGCTGGATGTACCAGTGCAAATATTCTGCATGTTGTCACACTTTCTGTGAGTTCATATGTGTAGCAGTCTTCTTGTGGCTGGAAGACACTGTAACTTTGGAATTTTTCATTGTCTCTGGCTCAAAATTGTTTCTGCTTCCTTTTTCGTATTGATTCCTGATCTGGGAAGGGAAGGGTTTGATAAAGACATCACAATTGGGGCTGAGTGTTCCTCCTGTGTCTGTCCATGTCTGATTGTACATCTCTGTTCTTTTCAGGTATTTTGAATAACAAAGAACTTAAAAAAATATTGGATTCTCTCTGCTCTTATAGTCATAATTTTCAAAAATATGTTGATCGGAGGTTGCCAGTGAGCTTCAAGGATATATCTGTACCTATCAACCCAACATGGTGACCTGAAACACTCATTCTCTCTATGCATCTTGCAGACAGCTCCACAGTCCAAAATATCTGTCTTTTTGTCCCCAATTTGGTGGGTCATAATATCTACCCCCAGAAACTGTACACTTCATTTTATACTATTGGAATGAGCCCTTAACAATATCCCCAGGTTTTATTCTTCCCAGATACGTGACATTTAGTTTACCTCCTGTTTACTCCCTGAGACCTCTATGCTCTCCCCTTCCTCCTGACAACTACTTCAATTTGGAGGAAATGTTGTAATGCTGAGGAACATGCCCTCCAACAATACACAGACATATGCACATGCGTGCACACACATACACACACACACACACACACACACACACAGAGAGAGAGAGAGAGAGAGAGAGAGAGAGAGAGAGAGGAATGACTGATACTTTAGAAAGCTTATGTTTTTAAGTCAAATATTTCTATGGAGTTAGTATTAAAATTCATGCTTAAAAATTGATTTATTATCAAAAATAAATAAAAAGTGCTGTACATGACTAATTTCTCAGGCACCAAAATAAAACATAAGCTTGGGATTTTATCATCAAAAATCAGTTTAACCTCCTTTTATATTAAAAGTATCTGATAAGTAGAACAGGCATTCAATCTGAATTTTTCATAGAGTCTTTCCCTGAAAGATAAGTTGCCTTTTTTCTAGCAATAACATAATTTGCTCTTGTGTGGCACACAGTGTGACACATTTTAAAAAATTCTTTAAAAGCCTCATGTTTTATTTTTCCACTTTTAGTTGTATATGCATTTTTCTGAGGAATGAATTGTTCCTAGACTTAATGGTATTATGGTGCCTATCAGATATGTCTGTAAGAAATGAGTTAACAATTACAGAGCACATGACCATGAATTTGAAGATATCTAGAAACCTTAGAAATGAAATGTTATATGCAGAGTTGTACTTCCTATAACTTGTACCTCAGGGAACATAATGGGTATTATTGCTAGGCCTATCTTAGATGTCAAAGCCAAACAAAACAACAAAAATAAGAATGACTTTAGCACGATTCTTTTTGAAATTGGATGAATATCCTAGGTTATCTGGGTAGGCTCAAGGCAAAATGGCTTTCATTGTTAATCTCAGAGACCTTTTTTTTAATTAACTGGTCAGGTGATTTTTCTATGTAAATGGAAAAATCTTTGTTATGTATTTGTCTTTCTTTTATTCTTTACTACTACTTTTAGTGCCTGTTAATTACTGTTCAGTTTTAAGTGATCATCTTGTCTGTTATTCCTTTGATATTCACGTTCTGATGGGTTATTGGTCCTATCACTAGCTCTGTGCATTTGTATATATAATATGTGCACTCTTGTGTTTCTTACTAAATTCCAACATTAGTGTGACTCTTTAATCATATCTATATCTTCCATTCTGAAATATATCTCCTGTGGTCCCTAGTGCAATGCCTGGCACATGAGTAGACATTCTAAAAATATGAGATTTGAATTCAAATGTGTCCATATGTTCATCAATTCAGTTTTCCTTTCCTTCCAAATTTCTAGACACCTTCCTTTCATTTGCATCTATCTATCTACCTACCTACCTATCTATCTGTCTGTCTGTCATCTATCATCTATTTATCTTAGCATTGGTAGATATGGAACATCAAGCTTCCTTTCAAGAGAAAAAGAAAGCTCCATCATGAGGTTAATCTACAAGCCGTAATTCACTACTATTTGTCCAAAGCTTGTTATATACAACCCTATGTTCATTAGCAGAAGCTAGTTAGTCACATATGCATGCCTTTTTGAAATGGTTAAAATTATACTAAGTTACTTTGGGGTGGCAGTGTGCAGTTATTAAATTAACAGAAGTGACAATTTCATAAAGTGAAGATTAATCACTTGGTGTGCTTAAAGTTTAGGAGTGAGTCTTTAATATAGAGTAAGGAGAGTCAAGGGTTGTCACTGAGGCTAATAACACATGGCTTAAAGATCTAGACATGCCCATCTGGGAACAGCGATCCTTAGCCTCAGAGAATGTCACAGATGAATCTGAGAGGAAGCTTGAAATGCTCAAGAATGAGGCAGACTTCCTTAATAAGATGCAATACTTACGCTACAATAAATATATTTCAGTTTTCCTCTATAGACATTGAAAGTAGCAATGCTTTCTGAATTATTGCTGTACCAATACGGCCAAACAAAGGGATATGAACATAAATAAATTCAATGACGACACTGCAGAACTAATCTGACTCCACTCTAAATTGAGATGACATATGAGAGCTGGAATAACCTACGGCAGGTATTTGGCCTGACTATCTACATATCACACAAACTTATGGAATAAAGAATGAGCGCATTTTACTTGCTTTTTCACCTATAGTCGTTATGATTCATTTAGATTGTTTTGCTTTAGATTAAGGAAATATTGATTGTATGATAATGTAATAAAGACATTATATTTGAAATTGTCCCTGGATGAAATTTTCTTAAGAATATATCCCTTTGTTCCTAAAGCTTTAAAAGAATGTTTCAATGTGTTGTGCTCTGACTATTAAAACTGAACTATTCAAGACCCTGACTATTATTATAGATTAAGTAGTGCCTTTTATTTCCCATATACAGGATGGACTTCCATTTCCTCATGCTAAGTCATGAGGATAAAGACATTGTCTGAGGTTCTTCATTTACCTCTGTAATTGTGTGCTACTGTGACAAGGTTTTTCCAGCAAATTATGCTTTACCATGTAAATATATACATGTGACAACATGAAAATACTGACTTCTTCAAAGGTCCTTTCATTTTATTGGTAGGTTAAAAGGGATTGTGAGAGCCACAGATTTCCACTATTCATCCACAGTGAGGATTTCAACATTTTTGAAAAATGTGTGTATTTAAAAGCTATAGGTCTGTGAATTCTTGATAAAGAAAAAAAGGAAGAAAAATGATTTTAAAAGCATATTTAGTCCGTGCTTGACTACTCAAAACCCCAATAGTCTATCAAAATTTTTTAATTGTATAATCGTACAGATTTAATCATAAAACTTTAAATAATAACTGTAAACTTGAAGCTATCCACATATTTTTCTCCTTCTGCTGTGTATGTCTTTCAATAATTTATTAATGTATTCTGCCTAAGGTTTCTTTTCACTGTAAAGCAAAAGACTTTTGACTTCAGTGTCAGAAACCTTCAGGGAACAAGACTACGATGCTTCAAAAACTTAAACTAAGGAGATAATTCCATGCCCTGATATGGTGGCTGTCACATTTTCCTCTTAGGAATAGACCATGTAACTTTCCACAGAGTATTATTTCTGGAGTCTAGCTTTCCATCATCGTTTGGCGCTCTCTCTTATTTGAAATTCTTGGAACAGATAGAAGGGTGGAAACACCCACAGTCTAATCTTTACTGCCTTGCATTTGCTATATTTCTGTCACCATGAAAACCTTTGTCTAAGTTTCAAATTTCACCTCTTCAGTTCCCAGTGGGCTGGTGTAAGTCTGTACACCACATGCTGAAATGCCAAGACTTCAACTTAGAGAATCTGCTAACTAGGACATATGGCATTTCACCTCCATCCTGCACTCGCAGCTTCTCACTCGGTTGCCTAAGTATTAAAAATTGTTCCAAATCAATTATTACTAAGTATATATTATCCAGCTCCCGTATACCATCCTTCTTATTTTTTATTATTCCTCCTATTTTTTCCTGTATTCATTTAACAAACAGAATGGTCTGATGTTTTTCAACTTCATTTGTTTATGAAATAGTTACCATGACGTTTCCTACATCATCCTAGGATAGTTACTGCTTTAAAAAATTCTTCGTGGTTAAGAAGTGTCAGATGTCGTATTTTATTTTTCCATATTACTTTGTAAAAGTTCACAATGTGTTTCACTTGTTAATTTTCTTTTTTTCTTTTTTTTATTTTTTTTTTAAATTTTCAGGAGCTGAGAACCAAACCCAGGGCCTTGTGCTTGCTAGGCAAGCGCTCTACCACTGAGCTAAATCTCCATCCCCCACTTGTTAATTTTCAACTATCACATGTTAAATTTCAGCTCTCTGTAAGTCTGCCATGCTGGGAAAACTGATCAGAACAGAGTTGCCATTGCTAGTACATGACAACAAGCACTAAGAAAGTAAAATATAATGTATCCCTTCACTATTATTTCCTTTATGGATAGCTGTGCCTTCTAATCCCAAAGTATTATATACTTTATAAACTTACAAATACAAACCAGCCTAAAATAAATACTAACATATAAATCTTGAGGAATAATGGTGATGTTTTTGTTTAGATATCTTTGTGTTTTAAGAAGCATCTTTGTTTAGAGTAAAGACTCCATTAATTGGAACAATTAGTCCCTGCTTTAAGTGCCCTATGCTCTTCCAGAGGATATGAATTCTGCTCCTCACACCCATATCGAGGTACCCATAACTTTATCTGACTCCAGCTTCAAGTGATCTGACATCTACTCTGTCCTCTTTTGGCACCCGCATTCGTATGTGAATTCATGCTTGCACAGGTACCCACACACACATGTACACCTACACACGTAAGTAAAAATTGTTTTTATTCATTTTACATACCAACCATAGATCCTCCCTCATCCCTCATCCAGCTCCCCCCATCTCCTCCCTTTATCCCCTTCTCCAACAAGGAAAGTTCTCCCATGGGGGTACAGCTAAGCCTGGTACATTCAGTTGAAGCAGGACCTAGTCCCTTCCTGCTTTTATCAGGGGTGAGCAAGGTGTCCAGCCATAAGCGATGAGATCCAGAAAGCCAGCTCATGCGCCAGGGATAGATCTTGCGCATACTGCCAGGTGACCCTCAGACATACCCAGCTATGCAACTGTTTGCCATATGCAAAGTGTCTAGTCTGGTCCCATGAAGGTTCCACAACTATCGCTCTAAAGTTCGGAAGTTCCTACTAGCTTGGTTCAGTTGTCTCTGCAGGTTTCCCTATCATGATCTTGACCCCCCTTGCTCATATAATCCCTCTTCCCTCTCTTTGACTCCTGGAGCTCAGCCTGGTACATGGTTATGGATCTCTACATCTGCTTCCATCAGTTACTTGATGAAGGCTCTCTGATGACAGGGTATTCACCAATCTGATTACCATCAGTTCAGGCACCCTCACCACTGTTGCTAGTAGTCTAGTCTGGAATCTTCCTTATGGATTCCTGGGAATTTCCCTAGCACCAGGTTTATCCCTAACCCCATAATATCTCCTCTATCAAGATATATCTTTTATTGCTCTCCCACTGTCCTTCCCCCAGCTGAACCATCCTGTTCAGTAAGGAATCTAAATCCAGACCCGGAAATCTAGACTATGCCAGGATCTTCTGGATTGTACTGTTGTAGAATTTATTATTTCCATTGTCATTTTTACTAAATACAAGTAATGGTAAGAAATGATAAATAGACAATAGGTAGACAAAAAACTGTCAGTGTCACATCATACAACAGTGTTTCCAGAAGAGAATCACAAATCCAATGTTGGTCCATATGACATTAATGGAGCTGAAGAAGTTTTATTAACTTGTCACATCATGAGAGTTGTTAAACTGCAGTGTAAAATATTGGTCAAGTGTTTGTGTAGATGCTTTTCTAAACAGACCAGCAATTAGGTAGCGGCATAACTCTTCAATAATAATAATAATTCGCTATGGTACTGTTTTAAATATGCACCATATTATATTTGAGCATTATTTTAGATATATTTGTCAGAAAATACTACAAAATAATATGATATGTACATAAGCAGCAGACATAGCAAATAAACTTATTTGTCATTTTATTGCAGTAAGTGACTATAGTTGTAACTTGCTTGTTGACTGAATGTTGCCTGGCATATATAATACACAAATTCAATCACCTATACCACACTCAAAAGTTACATTGAGTAGTTGAGGTACTCTACAACAATACTGTATTATTTTAATAAAACACCTTTTCACACAACAATGAAAATAAGCAATAGCACAATGCAGGTTCCAATCTCACTGTTAAGTTTTATAATCCCATTCCCCTTTGTGTATATGTCTCTATATATGACATACAGAAAATAAAAATAAAATTTAAAATAATTTAAATGAGTTAGGATAAGAAAGAAATTGTTTTAAAAGGGCACAAACATATATGTATGTCCTTGCTACAATATTCATTATATTCAAAAATTTTAGAAAAATCAGAAAAATAAGTAGACCATCATTAAAGAAAGGAAAGCTAGAGAGAAAGAAGAAAGTAATTTAGCCAGATGTGGTAACTTATACATTGTATATCCAGCACGGAGGACATAGAGCCAGAAGAATTGCTGTGAAGTCAAATTCATGAGTTTATATTAAAAACTAACAGAATAACAATTATACTCTTACAACTATAGGGATATATATGTCAAGAAAAGCGTTGGTACATTGAGTTTAAAAATTTGAGGGTTCTTGATTTTGCTTCCTATCACTAATTATTTGCACAATACACATAGCATGCATGCAAGTTGTCACATACTTCTTCAAAATTTTCACATTGCATATGCCCAGTTTGCTTAATGAGCTCAAGGGCTAAACGTGGAAATATAACTACAAAGTGACACTTAAGTCTTTTGATCAGAGCATTAAGTTCTTGGGAATCTAGTTTAGTTTTCTTAATAGCAGCCTGCTCATTACATAAGACCTAGCTGAGACGTGTTGGTGTATTTTTTTTCATCCTCAGAGCTCTATTACCACATTCCACTGATGGTAAAGCATCTCCTGCTGTGACAAGTATTGATCTTATTTTTCGTATGAGACTCCTAACAAGCCAAACTGTAGCTTCCTAAAATATTCAGCTCTATCCTTGGCTTGTCAGAACTATAAGTTAACAAAAATTTTACTTTTATTTTCCCATGGAAAAATAAACATAATTAATATTCTTCATATATTGAATGATCATAAAAGTGTTTTGAAAGGTAAATGAAACATGAACCAGAAATTGAAGCCAGTTTTAAGTATTACTTGAGTTAGCAATTTTTCTAGAGAAGATAATCAGCATTCTCATGCATGATATACTAAAATTAAAAAAAATATGCTCAAAACAGCACATTGTGTATCTTCAAATCTATCAAAAAATTGTATTATATTGCAAACTTTTGAAGTTTTTTTAGAATAAAGTAATGTTTTTAATTTATCTTTTGATGCGGGGGGAGGGCTTTGGTCCTGCCTCTACAAAATGTACCAGGCTTTGCTGACTCTTACCCTCTTGGAGCAGGGGATTGGGAGTGGGCAGGTGAGGGAAGGCTGGGGGAGAGCAGGAGGAGGGATGAGGGGGGGTCTGTGGTTGGTATGTAAAATGAATAAAAAAATTCTTAAAAAATTATTTATATATGTGTAGCTGAAAGTTTTCCTGTGTCCTGCCTGGCCTGGGTCAGGACAAATTTCTCTCACCCACCAGTCTGGCAGCTGCTTGGACCCACGTAAACACACAAAGGCTTATATTATTTTTAAACTATGGCCATGGCAGGCTTCCTGCTATCTAGTTCTTCTATCTTAATCTAACCCATTTCTGTTCATCTATGTTTGGCCACATTTTCTATGGCTTTACCTGCGTCCCATTACATGTTGCTCCTAGGGCAGCTGGCTTGTATCTCTCCTGACTCAGCCTTCCTCTTCTCAGAATTCTCTCTGCTTGTCCCACCTATACTTCCTGCCTGGCTACTGGCCAATCAGCGTTTTATCATTATTAAACCAGTGTACAAAAGCATTATTCCACAGCATATATGTATACATATACACTTACAGATATCATGTTTTTTAAGTAAACTTGAAGTATATTTCCCTATGGCTTCATCATTCATCCTGCGTGTTCCTTAACCCTCTTCTTTCCATCTCCCTCAGAGTTGTCCTCCTCCTCTCCACTGATATCTCCCTCCATTTTTTGTATTTTCTTCCTCATAACATCTCTGTGCTACTGTCCCCCTCTCTATAGCTCTTCCTTCTCTACCTCTACTTGGTCCCTTTTTATTTTTATGGTTTCTTTGATCACTTCAGCTTATATATTCACATCTAAATATTTGGAAATAGGAACTATAATAAGAGAACATTTGACTGCTGTGGATAGCTGTATGCTGTGATTGTGTTGCTTTGATTGGTTAATAAATAAAGTGCTGATTGGCCAGTAGCCAGGCAGGAAGTACAGGCAGGACAAAGAGAGAGGAGAATACTTGGAACAGGAGGGCTGAGGCAGGAGACACTGCCAGCCGCCGCCATGAGAAGAAACATGTGAAGATACTAGTAAGCCGTGAGTCACGTGGCAAGGTATAGATTTATAGAAATGGGTTAATTTAAAATGTAAGGTCTAGTTAGCATGAAGCCTGAGCCATTATGCCATACATTTTGTAAATAATATAAGCCTCTGTGTGTTTATTTGGGTCTGAGTGGCTGTGGGACTGGAGGGTGAGAGATATTTGTCCTGACTGTGGGCCAGGCAGGACCAGGAAAACTTCAGCTACATTTGATGTTTGTCAAAAAAAAGAGAGAGTATTCAATATATGTATATAATGTATTCTGTTCTACACTCACAGTAACCTGCTTTCCTTCTTCCTGACTGCCTTCCAATATGTGCCTTCTCTAAAATCGGTATTGTTCTTTATTTATTTTTATTTTTTTAAAACATACTTGGTAAAAGAACTGCCCATTAGCAAGTAGGTTACAATACCATCCTCTAGAGCATGGGCAACCTATAAGATGCCACATCCTTGGAGACAATTGACTCTTCTAGTAGACATCAACTGCTTTGGTATGGAACTTTACTAAGGATGGTAACACATGTGCCTCTTCAATATCCATGATGGAATGATTACTGGCTTTATCTTCTTTAGGTGTTGTGCAGACAGTCATGGCTGCTGTT
>CABHPH010160463.1:12326-49831 GCA_902168325.1 Peromyscus nudipes | reverse complement strand
ATACACACACACACACACACACACACACACACACACACACACACACACCATGTCATACATACAAAGTAAATCAGCAAATAACAGGTAATTGTTTAAGTGGTGAGAGAGAGAATATGATTTCACTTAACATGGTGACCTAGAGTTCAACATATGTTCCTGAAAAAGACACTTCATCTTTATGGCTCACTACAGTTCAGTTGTCTAGAGACCACATTTTCTTTATCCACTCAGCAGTTGACAGGTACCTAGTCTGATTCTGTAACTTGGCAATTGTGACCAATGATGTGATAAACACATGTAAGAAGGCTGAGGTATGCTAGTTTAGAGTCTTTCAGTCACAGCCCCAGGAGTAGCTTAGTTGGGTCATGTGGTAGTTCTATGTCTAGGGTTTTTGTTTTGTTCTGTTCTGTTTTGCTTTTTTTTTTTTTTTTGAGGAACATTAATACTGATCTCTAGGTAGCTAGACTAATTTACATTTATAGTATTCTTTTTACTCCACATCTTTACCAATCTTTGTCATTATTTGTTTTCTTAATAACTCATTCAGGAGAATGGGCTGGAATCAAATTAAATAATTAATTGAAATAAATCAGACTCAAAGATAAACAATGCTGTGGATGATTGATTGATAAATAAAACGCGGGACAAAAAGAGAGCAGAAGTCTGGGAAGTGGAAGGCTGAAGAGAGGAGACACCAGCCTGCCGTCTAGGAAGCAGCATGTAAAGGCAACAGGTAAAGTCACAGAACACGTAGCGACATATAGATTAACAGAAATGGGCTGAGTTTAAGTGTAAGAGCTAGACAGTGGTAGGCCTGAGCTAATGGCCGAGCAGTTTAATTAATATGAGCTTCTGAGTGATTATTTTATAAGAGGTTGTGGGGTTCGTGTGGCTGGGCAAGACTGGAGAAAACTCCAGCTACAAAACAATGTATGTTTTCTCTCATTTGTGGATCCAAGATTGTATATAAACACATAAAATGTTATGTATATAGAACATGGAAGTAGAAGTGAGAATGTCTGGAGCAATGAATGGGAACAAAGAGGGGAGGGGAGGTCACTGAGGGTGACCATGATCAAAATACGCTATATGCTTATACAATGTGAAGTCCGTGTAGTGTAGTGAAGCCTGTCACTACACACAATGAGTATGTGTCAATAACATTTTTGTTCTAAATGGGAGACTTGTCTTAAAATTGTTTATTCAAATTCAGGATGAATTAATGTAAGGTGTAGCAAAATAAATGCAGGAGAAAGTTCCTATGGTGTTACATTTATCACTGATCTCTTTGTTTTTCATTCGTCTTTTGCTCTATTATTTTTTCAAACAGTTACTAAGTTGTTCAGATGTAAAATCTCATACCTGATGGAGCTTAGTACTTAATCTTAAAGGCATGTATTTCTTTTGGCAATGGCCTCTACCTGATTTGGGTGCCGGTGATCATTAGAGTTATAATAACCACCTTCTTGTTTTACAAGTTGAGGTTCCGCCGGGCGGGGGTGGCGCACGCCTTTAACCCCAGCACTGGGGAGGCAGAGCCAGGCGGATCTCTGTGAGTTCGAGGCCAGCCTGGGCTACAGAGTGAGTTCCAGGAAAGGCGCAAAGCTACACAGAGAAACCCTGTCTCGAAAAACCAAAAAAAGAAAAAAAAAGAAAAGAAAAAAGAAAATAAGTTGAGGTTCCAATGTATGCCAGTGAAAACCCTCACATAGTTACTGACTGGACATCACTGTTTTAGACTCTAAAACAGTCAGAAAATTATTTGCATGTTGATTGTATATGTAGAAAGTTCTCCACTGCCTTCAATTATTGTATAGAATAAAGTTTTGCTGTTTATAAAGCATTTCTGTTAAATTCCAGAGTCCTTAAGAGAAGAAAGAACATGAGGAGAAAGCTTCACCCATAAGAATGATCCTCATATAACTCAAAAGCTTTCGGCACAAGGTGCATAAAAATTCAACACTTGACATGGGATGTAGTAACGTTCTATAGCATCTAGAAGAGGCACAAGGAAAAGCCAAAGCCACAGATGGATTTGTAATGACTTTTTCCATATTAAAAAAAAATTCCCTGCTCCCCTGCCTCTCATTCTCAGCAGACAAAAGTAATTATACAATCATTGTGTTTCTTCTTTCTCATATTCCCACAAGAGAACAGATTCATCTCAGAAGCCAGAAACATCTACACAACAATGTACCCCAATTATTGTATTAATAGAGCAATGCACACATCATTGCTTCTATTTTCAGAATTTTTATGAGCAAATTGTATTTTGAAAAATGACTAGTAAGTCTTTCTTCTTTCTTATGTAAGATGTTGTTGTCAACAATTGGTTTTATTGTAATTTATTGTTAATATGTACTTATATTAACAACACATAGTTTTTTAGTTATTTTATAATGAATTGATATTTTATGCCTGAAATGGATTTATACTTTAGTTCATTTGAAAAATTATTCTGTGAATCTTGATAATGCTCTATAAAAAACAGCAGCAATGAAGCCAATAGTGCACCAATTAATCACTATAACTTTAGGTTTAGTTGTCTGTCAATAATAGACAAAAATGATTAATATGGGTTTTCACCCTGGTGTGATGGCACATGGCTTTAATCGCAGCACTCAGGAGGCAGAGGCAGGTGGGTCTACACAAGGCCAGCCTGGTCTACATAAGTTCCAGGTCAAGCAGAGCTAGAGAGATCCTGTCTCAAAAAATAAGTTAATAAATACAATTTTTCTTCTTTTTACTTAAAATAAGGAAAGTAATAAACACGAGACTGTGCTTACAGATGCATGTGCCATTTAGAAAGAAAACTTACTGTCTTTTGAGAATGATTTCTCACATTTTAACATGAATGAACATCTCCTGAGAATACAGTTGAAGTTGTAGCTCTAATTTAATATGTCTGGGTTGGGCTCTGACATTTTACAAGTAACGTTGGTGCTACTGGTTCATAGACCATGTTATAGAATATGCCCTTTCTCAATATGGTTCCCAGGTATTGTTGTCTTAATCAGACAGTTTCAGAGATTGGAGGGGGGAGTGTTGGAAACCACAAAGGGAGATAAGATAGTGGAGTGGGAAAAGGCAAAGGGGGTGAAGAGATGGCTCATCAGTAAAGTGCTTGCTGCCTAAACATGAGGACCCGAGTCTGAACCCCAGCACCCACATAAAAAGCCAAGCATGCTGGTACAAGCTTGTGGTCCCAGAGCTGGAGAAGTGGAGATAGATGGGTCTCTGGGGCTGCCTGGGTAGTCAGCCTAGCCAAAGAGGGGAGACCTGGGTCTTAATGACAGAACTTCTCTCAAAAAAATAAATAAATAAATAAATAAATAAATAAATAAATAAATAAATAAATAAATAAATAAAGTAGACAGGCCCTGAGAACACAGACACACACAAATTAAAATTTTTTAAAAATGTTAGAGAATTTGGACTTCTAAGGAAAAACTGGGATTCTCTGGAAGTAAGAGTCTTACAGGATACTCGGCAGTGGCATAACAGTGAATCCAAGGGAAGACACTGGCTGGGAATGTTTGTGGTGATCTCTTCTTTCAATTACTGCAACTAAACGATGGGACGGTGAGTCTGAGCCTTCTCCTGGGACTCCTTCTGCTCTTCCACCCACAGTATGCCACAGTCCCTGGGACAGACGTGGCCATACAATAGGATGCCGACGCTTACTGCTAGCTTTGCCTGCCATCCAAAGGAGACTCCCCAGACCGTTCGTTGCAGGCCAGATAGACAACCCTGCTGCATGTCTGCATGCAACCATGCCTCTCCTTTCCCAGCACCCCTCTTACTACTTCATAACCATCTAGCTGCTCCTCTGTGCATCTGTAAGGCCAGATCTCCCCAAGAGTAAGGATCACTCTGATTCTGTTTTTGTCTGAAACCTTAGCACAGCTCCCAGCGTATGGTGAACATTGACCCCCTAAGAAAGTCAATGCTGTGGAAACTAATGAGACCTTGAGCTCTACCCCCAGTGCTGGAGCCTTTCTTTCCAGTGTGAAATGAGCACAGGAGGATGGCTGGGAAGAAGAAGGGAGCAGCTGCACCGATTTCACTCTTTCGCTGTGTTATGTCTGTTGAAACCCTGGGTTTCATTTCCTGTCCTCTGCCCCCAGACTCAATGGCTTCTCTGTCTCTGCACAGCTCCTGTTACTGGATTAAGGACAGATATCACTCAAGCATTGACAGTAGATCACCCTACCTATTCTGTCTGCCCCAAGATCTTTTTGATGGTGGAGAAAATGAATTTTCAGACCTCATAGAATGATTTTAATTGAGTGGGAGAGGTGAGAAAAGATTGCCCGGAGTGGCACAATCCTGTGGCCCCTGAGCTGTGACAGATGAAGTATCCTACAGCCAACACAGAATGCTCATGGTCACTCAAGGTCGTCAGACTCCAATGTCTTATCAGGCTTGCCTGATTCTCCTAAGCGGAAGCCCAGGGCTCCCAAGAGCTGTCACTGTTTTGTTCTGTCAGTGACAAAGGCAGATGATTCACAGGACTCAAGTGGCAGCCTCTGCACGCAGAACTGCCAGGTAATCAGAGATACTGTTGTTAGATTAAATCATAAATGGTCTAGGCAAGTAATTTAGTAGTAGAAGGCATGCCTAGAATAGGCGAGAGCTTGGTTTGGATCTTGTAGCACCAAAGTGTGGTGATATATTGTGTACCCTAATAAAGCTTGCCTGAGGATCAGAGGACAAAGCCAGCCACTAGATTAGACATAGAGGCCAGACAGTGATAGTACACACCCTTAATCCTATCACTTGGGAGGCAGAGATCCCTCTGGATCTCTGTGAGTTCAAGGCCACACTGGAAAGAGAGTCAGGCAGTGGTGGCACAGGCCTTTAATCCCAGTACTGGGAAAGACACACATCTTTAATCCCAGGAAGTTGTCTGGGCAGAGAAAGGTATATAAGGCATGAGGAAACAGGAACTCACTCTCTTTAGACTGAGGATTTCCTAGAGGTAAGAACTAGTGCCTGGCTGCTCTGCTTTTCTGATCTTTCAGCTTTCACCCTGATATCTGGCTCTGGGTCTTTTATTATAAGACCATTTAAGATTTGAACAACATCTAAGTAAATAAATAAATAAAATACACAATGAGACATAAAAGAAGGAGCCTTCTCAAGCCATTCATGGGTCATCCTCTGGTTTGCCGGCCATCCTCATGCTGTCCCCTTGTCCCCAGCAGCAAGAGTTAGAATGGGAAGAAGCCATGCCAAGTTTCTTCACATCGATATACAATTCATTTCATGCAAAAGTCTCACAGCTTTCCATTAAAGCATTTTGCAGACATGGCCTCTGAGGTCCAAGTTCTTCTGATAATTGCTTAAATGCCACATGTTTATGTTTATAAAGCTATATAAGTGTGTTATGGACTCTCTGAGATTGGCTGCAGGCAGCCCGCATTGCACTTTAATTAATGATCACAAAGGGACGCAGATGTACAACTATGATAATGATGGCCAATGACAAGAAGGAAGTTGATGACATGGAAATGCTAGATAATTCCTTCTTGTACACAAACATCGGAAAAATCTCATGATTGATATAAATCAGGGCTACCCAAGTCTTATTACAGAAGAATGGTGAAATGTTAGCCATTCCCATGTCATCACGTGGCACAGGCCCCATGGGTCATATGTGACCATATGTCTGATTCCACGGTCACCTCTTAACCCTGAGGTCAGTAATCTAGCTCAGTAGAACAGCCAGGGAAGGCCCTGTTCTGTCAAGTTGGATTGAGGTGGTCAATTTGATAACTCATGGTCTCGGACCTCTAAACTTTTAATTTGCAACTAGTTTGGGTTTCACGCCTTTTTATGAAGCAGAAGCATAGGTCATTTGTTATTATATATGCAAAGTTACAATAACAAGCAACTTGAGGCAAGGCTTGAAGCTCAGAAGCTTTCCTCTCAGAGCATCCCCTAATCAAGACTGAAGAACAAGAGGCACCCTGGAGATGTGGTGATTTGAATGAGAATGGCCCCATATGCTCATGTATTTGAACACTTGGTCCCTAGTGGGTGGTGCTGTTTGGGGATGATGAGGATTTTGGTCTTGATGGAAGAAGTACATCTCTGCAGTTGGCTTTCAGAGTTGAAAGACTCATGTCTTTTCCAGTTGCTCTCTCTGCTTCAGGTTCGTGACTGAGATGTAAGCTTCCTGTTTCTGCTGCTGTGCCTGTTGCCTGCTGCTACTCTACCCCTCCACGATGGACTCTTATCTCTCTAGAACCAAATAAACTCTTCCTTCTGGAAGTTGCCTTGTTAATGATGTTTGATCATAGTAAGAGAAATGTAGCTAATAGAGCCAGGCTGGCTGACTAGTGAGCCCCAAGGATTCACAGAGAAGCCAGACATCCTATCTTGGCATTATTTCCTTCTTTCTTCCTCTTCCTTTGATCTTGTTCCTCTGCGATCATAGGCCAACGCCCACCCAGACACCTAAGACCACCACCTCCTCCTCCACAGGAAACCTGTAAGCTAGGACTTACTAATTGGCACTAATAAAATCTCCAGTTGAATGGTCCTTTGTTCCCTCTCCATTACCCTGAATAAGAGTTACACCTATCCCATTCTCCTGAATATTCTGGGGGAAAAAAATCCCTAAATGAGATTTAATTGTCAGAGCTCTGATGACTTGAATATGAAAATTCTTGTCTTTTAGGTTGTGGGGAGAAAATAATTACCCAACTAAAGATATTCCTTTCAGATATTTTCAGTCGCCAAAACCAAACGGCTCCTTGTCTGGACACTGTGATGGGTAAGTTTCATAGATCTGTGAGATCTACATCTCCCAGGCACTCACACAGCAGAGATCCCTGGAACAAATATGCCCATTGTCTGCAGTGAACACCCTCTCTTTGGTAGAAGCAACTCTGCTTCAAAGAATGAAACAATTGAGTTTTGGTTGCCAGTACTCATATTTAATGTGGTACTTCATGACATATTTCACATGTCTTACTCTTCCATAACCTTCTTCTATCATCCCTTGTTATAGTAGAGACATAAAGAAATACTAGTGAGTTGGACTGGTTAGGATAGCAGCCTGGGCTGAGGTTCAGTGGATCAAGTGCTGCTTGGCAAGCAAGCATGAGGACCTGAGTTACTCGGATCCCCAGCACCCAGCTGGATGGGATGACTTGAATCTACAATCCCATCACTGAGGAAGTAGAGAGAGATGGATCCCAGAAGTTCACTGGCCAAGCAATCTAGCTGAATTGGTGATCTCCAGGTTCAGTGAAAAACCTTGCCTCAGAAAGTGTAGTGGAGAGGAACAGAGGAGGAGAATGCCTGGCATCAACTCTGGCCTTGACATGCACTTTCACTTGCACACACACACACACACACTCACACACACACACACACACACACACAGAGAGAGAGAGAGAGAGAGAGAGAGATGGCTCAGCAGGTAAAAGCAGTTGCCTACAAGTCAGACAACCTGAGTTTAATTTCTAGAACTCACATGAAAAGTCAGATGCGGTGGCACACATCTATGATCTAAAAACTCCTATGTTGAGATGGAATGTGAAGAAAGAAGAATCACCTGAAAGTTTGTAGGCCAGCTAGCTTGGAGTATCCACAGTAGCAGGAGCTAAAGAGATCCTTACTAACAAATAAGGCAGAAGGAGAGAATCAACACCTGAAATTGTCCTCAGACCTCCACATGAACACCATGGCAAGTGCCCACCCCACTCATGCACACACCATAGACTCTCACGGGGCAATGAATCAGTAAATCCATAAATAAAGCAAACAAAAAGGTCTGGAGAAACGGCTCAGTGATTAGGAGTGCTTGCTCCTTCTTCCAGAGTACCCAGAGCACCCATGTTGGAAGGCTCATACCCTCCTCTGTTCTAGATCAAGGAAATTTGATGACCTCTTCTGGCCTCCACAGGCACCTACCTGCACGTGTGACATACACTCACATAGATGTGCATACATAAACACTAAATTTGAAACAAATAAATACATTTTTAAACAAAAATAACTAAAACATATGGCAGTCACGGGGGCCACCGTGGAGGACTCACTGTCAATGTCCACATAAGCAGTTTTACCCCATTGTCTCATTTCTCTCACAAACTGCCTGTGAGCCGGGGACTACATCTCTCCCAAGTCAGAGTGAGTTTTGTTCAAGTTCTAGACACCGGAGGTAAGCAGGTCATGCCTATGGACCATCCCTGTGAGGTCCTCAGTATCCCTATGTCCTCATCCTTCCCTTCACTGGCCTGGACATTTGGTTTTCATCCTAATGACTAGAAAATGACTGATGCATCTCCGGACGTCCCATCTGCAGGAGGAAGGAGGCCGAAGCCATAGCTCTCCTTAAGCGTTGATTTATTTAGGACGGCAAGTCCTTTTCAAGGATTTCTGTTCCCAGCTTACAAACCAAATCTATGAAACTTAGTTACCCTAACCCCAGGGAAGTGGAGTCTTGTCAACTGACTTTTCATGCATTATGACCATATTTCTAACTGAAATTTACTTATTAGACTAAATCAGGGCTGGGGAGACAGCTCAATTGGTAAAATGTTTGCTGCCCAAGCCGAAGAACCTGTTTGACCCCCTGCATGCATAAGACGCATACCTCTGACGGAATAGCATCCCTGTGGCTCACTGCCCTTACAGCCTGGCTTATTTTGCAGATTCCATGTCAAAGAAAAGCCCTGTCTCAAAAAAACTGAAGTGGAGAGGTTCTATAGAACAACACCCAAGGCTGATTTCCGGCCTCCACACACTTGCACAAATGAGCATGCACACCCATAAAATAATCTATGAAAAGTAGAATAAATCATGTGTTAGCTGCCTGGGACAGTCCTGGGTTACAGTGTTACTACCTACATAATCATTAATGGGGTTTCCCTTCAGCCTCACGTCGCTGTCTGGATGACAAATTACACTGTTAACCTCTCTAACACTCTATAGCAGAGAACAGCAGAAGAAATGTTGAACAAAACCAAACCAGTATCTGTCATATCCCACCAGCCAAAGTAATTGAAAATCAATATAAATATTAATTTATAGTCCTTCGGGAAGACACCAACGAGTGTATATTTATAACACAAAACTAGTCTGCTTTTCAGTTTTCCTTCTCATTTCCCTCACTGCCAATAGCTTCTGCATGCATGGCTGATGCCCTAAAGAGCCCCTCACCCCACATTCTAACGTCCAGCAAGCCCTTCCTTGCTCTGACTCGGCCTGTGTTTCCTCCCCTCTCTCCTCCTCAGCCCCGGCCTGTCTTTCTGCTTAGCATCTCTTGTGTGTTGCTTTTGTCCTTGGCCCACTCTAGAGCCAGGCGGAATGTGTTGTAACTTCTCCATGGTCCATTCCTCTGCAGAAAGTCATTCTGCACAGTTGCTATTGACAACCATCTTACAGCAGATGAGAGTGGATCTAAAACAATGCCTGGGTGACCCTGAAGAACAACGCTGGGGTCCCTACGGTCCTGCACGCAAAGCCCATCTCACACGGAAGTTTAGGAATTCTGGGTAACAACTGTAACCAGCAAATCGATGGACTCCCACACTATTTAAGAAATCCAGAACAGACTCTTCTATCCTCTGATGCAGGGGAGGGAAGAAGATGAATTTCAAATTATGTGCTTATTGGTGTTATTCCTGTTCTTGTAACTTCATATATATTTTCATTTTCTTCTGTAACAGGGGCGGGGATGGAGCACAGCTGGTAGAGTGTGCCTTGCCTAGTATACCTGAGGCCTTGGGTTCCATGCCCAGCATTGCTTAAAGCAGGTATTGTAGTATGGGTCATAACTCCAACTCGGGAGACAGAAGCAAGAGAGTCAGAGTTCAGGATCATCCTCAACCACAATAGTGAGCTCAAGGATATGTGAGACTCTGGGCTTTTTGTTTTTGTTGTTGTCTGTTTTTTTTTTTAACACACTGTAACAGGAACCACAATTTAACTTTCTTTCCTTAATTTGTTTTAATAATTGAGGCTAGGGCAATAGGAGATTTAATAAAGGTTATAACACTATTTGTTGTTGTCTTAGTTGGTTTCTATTGCTGTAATAAATGCCATAACCAAAACATCTTAGGGAGAAAAGGGTTTATTTCAGCTTACACTTCCATACACAGTCCATTATCCAGGGAAGTCAGGGTAGGAACTCGAGCCAGAAAACTGGAGTCAGGAGCCGAAGCAGAGGCCACGGAAGAATATTGCTGACAGGCTTGCTCCCTGTGGCTTCCTCGGCCTGATTTCTTAGACAATCCAGAACCTGGCCAGCGGTGGCAGCCCCCCCAGTGTGCCGGGCCCTTCCACATTAGTCATTATTCAACAAAATGTCCTGCAGACTTGCCTATAGGCAACCTGGTGGAGGTATTTTTTTCAGGTGGGTTTCCTTCTGCCCAGACAACTATAGTTTGTCTCAAGCGGACAAAAAGAAAACAAACAAAACAGTCTATCAGGACAACTGTCTATCAGAACGGATCGGCAATCGCTTTGCTTCCTGGTCTTCTGCGATGTGAACGAGCAGCCTCCTGCCCGCACTGCCGTGTGCTGTTCCTGACGCCATGCCTTCTCCATCATGCTGGACTGTGCTATCCAACTTGATAGCCCAGGAAAGCAATGGTGCCTACAACATGAGGCCAGCATTCCCCTCTTCCGCACAAATGTCAATGACCTTGACCTGTTAAAAGGATGCCTCCATGTGTGGACAGCCAGGGTCTCCGTCACATTAGGAGGCTTCTGCAACTTCTCCTACAGCTGCCCTGCCCCTTGCAGTCCTTCTGCACAGCTGCTCTACAGAATGCCCCCAAAGCCTCAGGGCTCTCTACTAAAGCTGCCACATACCAAATATGCCTTTCCATTCTCTTTCTTCAGATGGATAAAGGCCTGGCGAGTTAGCTCAGTCATAGGACTGCTTGCATGAGGACCTGAGTTTGTTCCACAGAATCCTCATCTAAAAGCTTTGGGTAGTGGTGTGTGCATGTAATCCTCAAACTGGTCAGGCAGACAGCAAGGCCCAGGGAGCTGCCTGTCTCAGCCTCCTCAGTGCTGGTACTACAAGCACACTCTATCATGCTCAGCTTACCAGACACTTTACCAACTGAGTCATTTCCCCAACCCCCTCCTCCTCCTTTTTCCACAAGGTCATAAATCTCATCCTGAGGCCACTTTGTACCAACCTAGCCCAGCCCTATTTACCTGAATGACCTCACCTCCAAGTACTATCCCACTTGCAGTTAGAGTTTCAACTTACACATTTTGGAAGAGTCCCAGGCAGTCAGTCTGTAGAGAGAAAGGGAAGTCATTGTGAGCTTCTGGAAAGATTCTGTCTGCCTGTATCTATATACTGTGCTGCTTTAGTCTTGCTTTAGCATAATGATCTTTGAAACTAAAGATAAATGTAATAATATATGCCAGGCTTTTCTTTCTTTCTTTTCTTTCTTTCTTCCTTCCTTCCTTCCTTCCTTTCTTTCTTTCTTTCTTTCCTTCTTTCTTTCTTTCTTCCTTCCTTTTTTTTTTGAGGGGGTGGACAAGGTTCCCCTGTAACCCTAGCTGTCCTGAAACTTGCTTTGTATACCAGGCTGGCCTGGAACTCACAGAGATCACCTGCCTCTGCCTCCTAAGTGTTGGAATTAAAGGCGTGTGCCACCACAGCCTAGTTTCTAAGCCGGATTTTAAGCTATATTTTTATAAAGTATTACTGATGGAAGCTTCCTCCTTATTAGACATGCATATCATTTATTTGTTGCAATGGGCAGCTTAGCTATGAAAGCTGCACATTGTAAACTAATGCCCATTTTTCCAGTAGCTCTCAGCTGAGTTGCCAGTGGGTGGGTAGGACTTGGCTAGGAAATCCAAAAAGACAAAAGGACACAGGAAGGAAAGGAAAGGTGTGGAGAGAAAGCAAGAGGCCAGCTGTGGGAGGTGTAGCTGTCGGGGAGTGATGAGTGAGAGGAAAAACAGACAAGGAAAGGAAGAAGCGGCCACTTAGAATGTAGAAGGACTTCCTGTTTAACCCAAGGCTGTTGGGTATGACCCACTTTTGACTTCCTGCTCAGTGTCTAGTTCTGTCAATACTTCAACAATCTTCCACTATCCAAACGAAACTACATTTGAACTGTTATATAACTATCATGAATATAGATATGAAAAACAGTATTGCATTAAACCTCTGACATTTGTTAACAAGGCAGGTGGAGTATTGGCTCCAATTACTTGGATTCTAATGAACCAACTAATCACACTGAGTGAGACACTGTCTCACCAACAATGAGCCCAGTGTTGGATGCAGACTCAGATAGCATTCGTAACCACCTGCCTTGTGAGCTAACCAGAAACACTTGTCAGGGGAGAAAGGCAGCAAGCATTAGCAGTGTGTTGTCTACTTTCCATGGGGTTGCATATGTCACACTTAGAGAGTGCAAAAAGGACCCAGAAAATCACAGACCTTCCAGGCAATCAACCCCCATTGCCAGTCTGGATCATGCCTCCCAGGTCACTAAATTGGAAGAGAACAAACCCCCTATTTCTATGAAACCATGGTAAATCTGTAGGCAGCCCCTAGGAATATTGGCTCAGTGATATATATAATCAAGCCTTCTGCCCAGTGTGAAGGCCATCCCCATGACATTTGTTCCCCTTGTGTCACAGCTGACTTTAATCATTGGTTTCATTGGCCTCTGAAATGTCTAGAAGATTGGCGGAGCACACGCTTCTGGATGATTCTGGGTGGGTATTTCCAGTGGCAATTAGATTACAGCGATGCTGACATCGTCAATGGACTAATCTGCAGACGGGTTTAGAACAAGGTAGCAGTAAAGGATAGGAGGTGTGGCTCAAACAATTACCTCCCCCATTGTGTTGCTTGTGTCAGCCATGTTGGTGAGATAAGAAAAGTAAACAATACATCTTATAACTCCCCTGTCCACTTTCAGAAGCCTCAGAAGGAAACTGTAACAGAGAGACCTTCCTTCCGGCAAGTCTACTTTTCACGTTGCTGTTACCAAACACCTGTCAAGAAGTAAATGAGAGGAAGAGTTTAGCTTAGATTACAGACGGAGTTGATACGGTCTGTTGTGGTGGAGCAGGGACTGTGGCGCCAGTGTGAGCTGCCTGGTCACATCGCCTCCACAGTCAGGAAGCAGTGGGATGGGGGAGAAGAATGCCATTACTCAGCCTTCTTCCTCCTTTTTCTTCAGGATCCTAGCATACAGGACGGTGCTGCTGACACTGAGTGGCTCTTCCCACTTAGAAAACCTTTCTAGAAACAGCCATCTAGATATACCCAGAGGTGTGCTTCCACGGTGATTCTAAGATCCTATCATGTTGATGATCAATATTAATACCAATCAGTCACTTCCGATCAGATAGTGTTTTATTTGGTAGTGTCTGTGTCTGAGCAGGTCTGGTGTCTACCTGTCTGAATATTTTAACTGCAAGGGATCAGGTAGAGTGTTCTATGTAGCAAACTCAGAATTCTTAGATTGGCAAAGGAGGGTCAAAGCACCAAGGCAGTCATGGAGCTCTGGGTTCAATAACTATGCTGACTAGCCTTTATGTACCCTGCTAGTAGAGGGGTCACATAGAGTCCCCAAACAACTGCTCTCTTGAAAAGCCAGCAACGTATCACCTTTGCTGAAGGTGAAAAAAGAAAGGCAATTAAGATATATAGTAAGTATTTAAAATATTTTGGTGCTTTATCAGTCGAATTTTATAAAAATGCCATGAGGCATGTGCTAACTTTCTTATAATACAGATGGTAAAACCCAAGGTCCTCAGGAAAATTGAGTGTCCAAGATCACCTGATACTAACCGCTGGAGCCCTGGTCTTTTTACCTCCTCCATTTGAAAGACTCCAAGGAAGGGGGAGGAGGAGGAAGAGGAGAAGGAAGAAGAAGACAGAACTGAGAGAATGAAGGAAGAAAGAGACCCTATGTCTCTGAGCCCCAAGTTAATCCCCCCAGGAATCATTCTCTTCCTTTCCAATATTCCCATGACCTTCCCATGCTGGTTTCTTGAACAGACCTAAGCTGCATCTAGACACAGAGCAAAAGAAAATGGCACCATACTTGTCAGTCATGAGAAAGGTGAGGATGTTACCAGCTGCTGCATTCCAGGCATGGTATGGGACCCATCAATCAGAACAGACAGACAACAGCCGTAAACAACTGCCATAAAAACACCAGTGGGTCCCATATTAGTTACCTTTCTGTCAGAGTGACAAAATACCCTGACTGAAAGCAGCCTGGGGAAGAAGGGTTCATTTGGGCTCGTGGTTCCAGTTGGATAGAATCCATGGCAGGGAGGGCCTGGTAGCAGGAGTAGAAAGAGAGTTGATCCCATTTATCCACACACAGGAAGCAGACAGCAAGAACAGGAAATGGAGCCTATAAAACCTCAAAGCCCACCCCAATGATATATTCCTGTAGTAGGGCCACTTCCTGAAGGCCTAACAATCTTCCCAGCCAACAGTGCCACCAACAGTGACCAAGTGTTCATATACATGAGCCTAAGGGACCCAGGGCATTTCTTATTCTTATTCAAAACACCACAGGTTCCATCTGGATATCTTTCCTTTGAATCCAACATGCAGAGGTTAGGGCTAGGAACCTCTTCTGAGTCCATTTGTTCAAGTGAAAATAAAATGCAATTTTCTCTGCTGGCAAAAATAATGTTTAAGGTACTCTGAAAGTTCTCATTGGAAGTTAAATCACTTCGGTTGAGGCAAAACGATGAGTCAATAGAAACTAAATCATGATCAGATGGATTAAATTTCCCTCAATAAAATGATTTTCTAAAGAAAGGCCAGAATATTTTGAAGAGTTAGTTTCCAGTGGGTTTTATATTAACAGTCATCACTTTTCAGTACTTAAGACTTATCCAGCCTATTGTTATGGAAATTGGGGATGTGCTTCCAGCTGCCTCCATGTCATTTTACTGTGAGATTAGCCAGAAGGGCAGAGTTAAAATCGAGCACCTTGGCATTCTCTTAAGTACAGGGCAGAAAGCAACACACAGGGGTGCACCTGCACGGCCGTCTTACGTTTCCAAGCTTGGTCCCAGTGCGGAAACAGTGTTTGGCTGCTTCTGTCTTCTGGATGCGTGTTTAAAGGAACATACAGACTTCAATACTGCCAAGATTCAAATGTTGAGGCTGGTAATGTTTTGAGAAGTAGAAACGAATCTTGATGCTAGGGAAATGAGGCAGTCGACTGGAAGGACAAGGCTCTGGGAAACAGAAAAGGGCTGGTACCTCAGGCTCTGACTGGTTCCTCCAAGGCTGTCCCTGAGAAAAGACAGAAAGTACAGTTGCCTTTTAGCCCAATAAACTTCACAACATTTTGGGTAGTTATGCCTCTATATCTGTTCTGCATCGAAGGCACCTGACAGACTGAATTGTGGGTAAGAGTAGTGATCTACTTTGCTGTGTAACATTTCTGTTACAGTGTTAAAATGCCCAGACAAACAGCATCTTGGGAAAGAAAGGGTTTATTTGACCTACAACTCCAGATTAATGTTCATTATTGCAGAGAAGTCAAGGCAAAAGCTCAAAGCATCATGTCCACAGTTAGGAGTAGACAGAAAATAAACACAGATAGTTGATTGCTTGCTAGCTTTTTTCACTCCTATACAGTTCAGGGCCCAGCATAAGGAATGGTGATACCCGTGGTGGGCTGGGTCTTTCCATATTAATTAACAATTAAGATAATCCTACGTAGAATGCTCAGAGGCCAACCTACTCTAAAAATTTCCTCTGTGTGACTCTCTTCTCAAATGACTCTAAACTGTATCAAGTTAACAGTTCAAAGTGGCTTCTGATGAAGTATGTCTCTTCCAGGAAAAGACCCCCATATACCACCCCGGGGAGTGGGTGAAGCGAGGGAAATCAATTGGCTAAGATACATAAGCCTGAACACCAGAGGGAGGGGCAACATTGATGTCTGCCAGCTTGCATCCTGGAACCCTGAGGATAGATCATTTGCTCAGCTACTCCCCTACCCCGACACAAACTCAGCTAGTCTAGCCATCCCCAACCCATACTAAAAGATGCAGCCCAATGTCTTGCTCTCTATTACATTTACTAAATAGAACTGGCTGATCTCCCCTTCGTAATCTTTCATTGTTTCACTTCCTTACCTTTGTCTTTTCCCTCTAAAACAAAATTAGTTTTGCATCTATCCCTTGGGTGTGTTTATAAGGTCTATGATGTGAGCCCCTTATAATTCTATTGCCACACCAATGCACAATGCCCCACTACCGTAAGGTTTGTCTTTGGTGGGTGGGCAGGACTTGGGAACTGAGGCAACATTTCCTGGTCACTCACCCACATACCTACAGGATCCATGAAAAGCAGGTATGTAAAGAGAAGGAGTATCACAAACAGGAACTCAGGATGCTGAGGTGTGCCTTTGTGATGGGGTAGCCACTAAGCTATAAGCTCCTCCCTCAAAGCCAGGTGCTTCATCTGGTATGCTTGGAAAAGCAGAGAAGTTTTCTTAATTATTATTTTTAGTATTGTTATTGCTGCCATTTATCATGGTTGAGATGCTAGAGTTGAATGTACTGTGTAGCCACAGATGACCTTGAACTTCTGATCCTTCGACCTCCCAACTTATTGTGTCTTATTAAAACAGAGTTTTTTAAGCCACTGTAAATCCATTCTCAAGTCTATCCCCAGGTCATTGCAAGACTCTGATTAGTACTGAGCTTCTCTGAGATCCAGTGTCCCCCTCTCCAAAGAGAACCAGCTGTGCGCTCCTCCCCTACACCCTCTTGGCTCTAGACACACAGAAGAAATCTATTTCCATCTTCTCTTGCAGAGAATCAAGACCCCGTTCCCGTGGTCACCCCTGTGGCTATAAGAATGAGAGGAAAGGGAAGACACATTCTTCTAGAACTAGCCCATAAAGTGCTCCTTGGTTTCAGCCTCCACAGATACAGATACACAGTCGGGATGAGAGCACAGGCATGTGAGATGTGACCTTGGCAAATACCAAGCAAGGCAGGAGTGAAGGGCGAGCCAGAGGAGGGAGGGAGCAAGTAAATGACATATGATCATAGGTTAACACCCCAGTCAAACAGAGCTCACTGCTATTAGAAACTATCGGAAATTCCCCGCTCCTTCCCCAAGAGTCACCCTGGCTAAGGGTCATTGTGCAACAACCCTCCCGTGTCATTGTTAAAGGTTATAATTAGTTCCCTTGTGCTGCATATGTGTGCACAACAGGCCTCGACAACCAGAAAAAGCCTTGGGAAGAGATGCAGGCATTGCTGCTAGGATTAAAAGTTGGTCCAGCATGAAAAGATGGACAGGGTCAGGGTGGGGTCCTAAGGATGTATGACTGTATGATACATCATAAACAACATTGCCTCTCCTTCCTGCTCAGTCTGTCATAACAAGGACACCCAAAGCCATGGAGGTAGACGGATCCCCAGCACTGAAGTGGCATGAATCCTTAAATGACCACTTAGAGGAAGGCTGCTCCTTGGCTGGGACACCCACTTGGGCTTTGCCTTAGTGGGAGATAAACGACACAGCCAAGCCACAAAACCTCAGAGGTTGTTACAGCAATTATACTGCTTTGACCGGTATAGGGCATAGGGAGAACGTGGTAGCTATACAGAGAGCCGCATCCACTCCTGATCCAGGTCTCAGTGGGAAACAGATGATGATCCTGCGCCACCACTTGGTTTATGAAAATCAGTGGACAGCCAGCTGAAAGCGCCAGAGGCTGCGAAGACTGGCACCCAGTGGAGAGTGGGAGAACCTCTGCAGCATCAAGCAAAGACCTGGCTCAGGGCATAAAGGGTTCTTCATCTCGGCCCTTTTGCTGTTTTGTTTTTGGTTTTTCCCAGTAGAGGATCAGACCCAATTAGATTATTAGAGAAGCATCGCCTATTATGTGCTACAGACCTACCTCAGGTTGCAGAGTGAAATGCCCCAGTTGACAGAGACCGACCCCAAATTTACACCTGAGCCCTCACTGGGACAAGGCAAAGATGTGCTCTTGACTCATGCTCAAAAAGGAAGCTGGCTTCAAAGTCAGCTACACTGACTCCAGTGATATAAGAAACAGAGAGCTGTTAAACAGAGAAGAACCAAAGGCCACCAACTATGGTGGTGTGGTTTGAATGTACAATGACCCCCCCACAGGTTCATGTGTTGGAACACTTAGTCCCCAGCTGGTGGTGCCATTTCAGGTGGCTGTGGAACCTTTAGAAGGGGAATCCTTGTGGGAGGAAGTGAATCACCGGGGGCGGGCCTTAAGGTTGATAGCCTGACCCTACTTCCTATCTACTCTGCTTCCTGACAGCAGTTGCAATTGGAAGGACCACTGGAAGCTCCTGTCTCACCATGCCTTCCTTACTGTGACAGACTGTGTCCCCTTGAACGACAAGCCAAAATAAGCCATTCTTCTATTAGGGTGTTTTTCGTTAGATGTTTAGCCACAGCAACGAGAAAACTAACTAATACGTACGGGCAGGAGGTTGCCTCAAATCAACACAAGCCACTGGGTTTCACAACAGAGCACATCGAACATCTGTGTGTCACTTGCCAAACGGAATATGTCATCTTGTTTAATCTCCTGACAGTCCCAAGAGATAGCATCATCCAGATGGGAAATTGGGGTCTAGGGAAGAGAAATGCTTTGTATAAAGTCAAGAGTCAGAGAATGAGCCAGCTGTCAGTCCATGAAAGCACCACATACACATGCTGTATCCTCTTCCCTGGCCTCTCCACCAAACAGCTCACAAATGTAAGCAGCAAGAGCACTGGGCATTTCTGAAGGTAGCAAACAAAATCATGTATTTATCTTAATTTTCTAAGTAGTCACCTAAATACTTGCTGAAGTAGCTAAATTAGTCCCCGTAGACAGGGATCCAAATACTTTCTTCCAATGAGCATGTCTGTGATGCACACAGTAGGCGTTTAAAAACATTTTGCTGATGGTGTAAATAAACGTGCTGTGTGTGCTTCCATGTTTTCCCATGTATTTGTTGGTGCAACCCAATACACAGTTGAGGGTTTGAGCGTCATCCTGTTCATCCCCTTCCCTCTGGCTCCTCATCCTGCCCATCTCCCTCTCCCTCTGGCTCCTCATCCTGCCCATCTCCCTCTCCCTCTGGCTCCTCATCCTGCCCATCTCCCTCTCCCTCTGGCTCCTCATCCTGCCCATCTCCCTCTCCCAGGCCCCAGAACCATCAATATTCCCAGCAGTTGTCATCTACAGGGACCGATTCCTCCCCGTTTCAACTGATGTTATCCCTTCTTCCATGGCAGTTTCTCCCAAAGGGAAGCCACCCCACTGATCAGCCCTGATAAAAATAAAATAAGCAATGTTATGTGAAACTTTACAATTACAAAGTAGTTCCCCATGGCTAAGCCACTTGATTATCACAGTAACCTAGAGAGGAGGCAAGACTAGGTATCATTAACTCCTGATTCCTATGAGGAGAACACCAAGGCTGGTGCGGGAAGTGATTTGCTCAAGATAATGCAGGTAGCCGATGAGCAAAAGAGGAAAGCATGGCTCTGTCTCTCTGAACACCAGATGTTGCATGCTGTCTCCTGTTGTTTCTGAGACATCTGGAGACCCCAGCCCACCAGCTCCAGCCACCAGGTCTGTCACTCTTAGCTGCTGACAGTCACAGCACTGAGAAACACCCAGGATCATGGTGGGGAGCCTTCTCGACCTCACTCTCCTAGGCAACAGGACTGTGCAAGGGATGAGAGAAAGCTGATGGGCAGAGCGGGGCCATATGCACAGAGCTCTGAGAAAGGTGCTGGCCTTGATACTTCAGACATAGAAGTGTTGGCACCCAGCTGTAGCTCCCATGAAAACTGAATTAAGTGTTAATCTCCCCAAACCTCTCTAACAGCAAAACCATATTAACATCATGGAGTATTTTTAAATGTCAGCTGACATGGGAAATAAAAGTGCTAAGGATGGAACTTGAGCAATAGAAGCCATCATCAATATTTATTATTTATGTAACAGCATATGACCATAATATTAGTACATATTTATATAAGTATAAGGAGATAATATGCTAAAAAAAATCATGGACAGAACAAGGAAACAAAAAACCTATATAGAGAAGCATTGCAAGTAGCTGTCTTTTTCGTGTGTGTGCGTGTGCGTGTGTGTGTGTGGCTGTGTGTGTGTGTGTGTGTGTGCGTGTGTGGCTGTGTGTGTGCGCACGACTGTGTGTGTATTTGTGTGTGTGTGTGTGACTTTGTGTGTGTGTGTGTGACTTTGTGTGTTTGTGTGTGTGTGTGTGTTTGTGTGTAACACTGGCTATCTTCCTCAATCCATTTCTATTTCCTAAATCAAGGCAGGGCCACTCATTTGAATCCAGAGCTTGCTGATTCAGGCAGTCTCCTGCCCTAGGGAACCCCCAGCCTTCCTGTCCCACACTTGGTTACAGATGGGGCACCACACATGTCTAACATGTTTTTGAGTATTGGGGACCCAAACTCTGGTCCTTTTGCTAATGTAGCAAACACATTTTCCTGCTGAGCCATTTCTCTTCCACCTTGGTTTGGAAATATGGGATAGGGTTCTCACTGAACCAGAGGTCACTTCTTTGCCTATAGGAGATGGGCAGAAGCCTTGGGAATCCCATTGTCCTGCCTCCCCAGCTCTGGCATTATAGGCATGTGCCACTGTGCCCAGCTTTTTCCTGCAGGTCCTGGGGATCATACTCAGGTCTTCATGCTTATGTGGCAATCGCTACCGATAAAGCCATCTCCCCAGTTTTTCTGTATCAGTGCTGTTCCATCTTGCCTGAAGATTTCCTGTTTAATGAGGTGGGGACTTCACCTAGTATCGCTGTTGCCATGCAGCAGGAGCTGAATGACTCCCGCACACACACCACGCAGCACTGCCTGACTCCTCAGGCTCATTGTGGTGGCTGAGCTGTGTCTAGGGAAATTGTGGATTTGTTCTCTCATGAAGCAGCTTTAGCAAATCCTTTGCATGCGATAGCGGCTAAAGGATTATTCAGAGAGAATACGAGGCTTCCTGGTGTGACTTTCTTTCGGGAAGGTGAAGAGTCACTGTGGTCCTGGAGAAAGACTCTAAGCTACAAACCTGAAGAGTATCCAGACCCACATGGCTCCTGGGAGCAAGCTTCTACTGAGTCCCAGCTTTCTGGAGAGCTCTGACAGCTGGTACCTGACAGCCAGCTCCTCAGAGCAAGACCCTGAAAGGACCACATAGAAAAACAGTCTGTGCCTATCTGAGTGGAAGCACAGACTTAAAATTGACTCGTATCATGTGATGATTAACTTTATGTTTATCTTATTTAACTTGATGGGGATAAAGGATGCCCAGACTTCAAGTAACACACTGCTCTCAGGAGTCTGTGAGGGTGTGTCCCACAGAGGCTGGCACTTGAATCCAGTGAGACTGGACTGAGGCATGAGACTTCATCAAAGACTGAAGAGAAGAAAAGGGCAAGTTAGGCAGACTCCTCTTCTTCTAGATCCTTCCCTGGGACACCGCAGATCTCAAGTTGAAAGCTGAGACACTATCGTTGTCTCTTCTAGGCCTGAATTGCAGTGAGCTGTGCTTGATCTGCAACCTGCAGACAGCAGATATGAGACTTCTCAGCCTACAAAAACCCCCGAGCCAGTTGCCAGAATGGATCTTTATACACATACACACACTTAAACCTGCACAGACACACAGAGATGTGTGTACTTACACACAGACATACACACTCACACACACATACACTCTCAACACACACATATGAACATATCCACACAAATGCATTCTTTCACACACATACTCTCCCCCACACACTTACACACATATGCTCTCAACACACACATATGGACACACACTCACATATATACACACTTTCTCTCTCTCTCTCTCTCTCTCTCACACACACACACACACACACACACACACCTTGGCTCAGTGCGGGGGGGGGGGGGGATAACCAATCCTATTGCAAAATTAGAAAATTTTCTACTTAAAGGAGTTGAATTAACCTTGCAAGGACCTTCGTTATCTTAATTAAAACAATAGACACAAGTTCTATTTATAGACTAAGGGTCCGCTTGTACCTTTACATTCAGACTAAATGCCTTTTCTCCTTAGATGCTAGTCTGCAGAAAAGGTGATAAAGTCAATCTGGTTCATATCTTCTGCAAGCTGATGGTCAAGATACAGGGATGGATGTGCAGCCAACAGTGACGGGAGCTACATGACGCTGTGGCAGGCTGTGTCTTCCAATGACAGCTATGTCAACCCCTCGATCCATGTGTTCTCTCAGAGCTTTGCAACCAATTCTCATCATGAAGCTGAGCATAACCCCCCCCCTCCCAGTCGGCGGGACACAGAAAAACTTTAGCTACAGGTGACACTGAGGGCATAGCAGCACTCTGTGAGGTGACTCAAGTCTGCACACACTCTGCAGAAGCTGGCCTCGCCCTTACGTGGGAGGCATAGTGCTCAGCTAGAAACGAAACCCAGGTCCCGTTGGCTGCAGGTGTTCCAAGAGTTCTTCAAGCTTCTAAAGAAATGCCCACCTGCCAGAGACACAGAGGGGGACAAGGACTCCCTCAACACTTGTCACAAGTATGATACCTGCTTTCCCAACAGCTATCCGAAATGTTTGTTTCTAAGTCCAAAGAACTCTAATTAAGTTTGATGAAATGTGGCTCAGTTCTCTCACAGATCTTTTTCTTGTGTATGTGGTGTGTGGTGTGTGTGTGTGTGTGTGTGTGTGTGTGTGTGTACATGAATGCATGCTGGTACATGTGAATGGATATGTGTATGGGTATGTGGTAGCTTAAGTGACAGAAATGTATATTTTAGATAATTCTGAAGACTGGAAAGTCCCAGATCAAAATGAATGTATATGGTCAACTGCTGGTAAGTCCCCGTCCCCCGCCCACTTTCCTTTCTGTTGCTGTGATGAAACCCTCTGATCAAAAGCAATGGAGGAAGGAAAGGGTGTGTTTGGCTCATGCTTGCAGGTCAGAACCTATCACTTAGGGAGGTCAGGGCAGGAACTCAAGGCAGGAACCTGGAGGAAGGAACCACAGAGGAGTGCCACTTGCTGGCTCACTCTCCAACTCACTCCTGCTTAGCTGTGGACACCCCGCCCCTCTGCTGGGGACCACAATAGCCTGCTCAAGGGATAGGCTCCCCACTTTGGAAAGAATTCTAAGGTATGCTGTCCTCCAAAAGGAAGATGGACATTTGCCTTTTCTTTCGGTCAGAGAATGAACAAAATAGTAGGAAGAGAGTAATGTCATCTCAAAGTAAGTTCAGACATGGCTGACAAACGTTTGCATGATGGTACACGCCTGCTGTCCTAGGACTTGGAAGGTGGAAGCAAGAGAATCAGAAGCTAAAGGTCATTGTCAGCTACATAGTGAGAGCAATTCAAGACTAGCCTAGGATAAATAAAGCCTGTCTCGATACAGAGGATAGAAGAGGAGGAGAGAGAGATTACTTATAAAGATCTGATTTTTCTTTTGAGAAAGAAAATAAGCAAGGACTGCCTATCCGTCTTCTCACAAGATGTTAGAGTCCAGGCTTCACTCCCCTGAGGTTCAACAACATGACTGAAGAGAGAAGTGGGGTCCCTGAAACAAGTGAGAACTCTGCTCTCCGGTCTCATACCACTCTCGGTTTCCATGAACATTTTCCTCTAAGAGCCGATGTTAACAGCAGCGAGGATAAGCTTTGCCAGGGTTTCTAGAAGAATGAATGTGGATGTTTCTAATTCTCTGATAATTATTTCCAATACTGATGGCTTCTGTGCACAGAGTTTTTGCTCAGGATGGCACACTGGGGAAGAATAGGTGCTGGAATCAGGCAGCTCCTTGGACAAATCATTAGCATTGGTTTCCTGCTTGGCAGGATCCAGACAGTGTGGTATTTTAAATCTCAATGGATAATTTCCAAATATAATAACACATTGGAAAATTTTTCCTCCTGAGTTATCATGACATTTTGTTTTCTTCTTTATGCCTGTTCTTCAGGACAGACCTGAATCCTCCCTGTGTCAAAGACAGCTGGGTGGCAAATCTCGCCTCTGTATTATAATCCCTGGCTAATCCCAGGCAGAATCATCTGGAAAAGAATTCAACAATGTAGAATGTTCTTCATCTTTTGACCTTGCCATCTCCACACACAGTGTTCATAGTCAGCCAAAGGAGGAGAGAGCTGGAGCCAAGGGGGGTGGGGGAGAGGGATCACATGTGGCTCATTGGTTGGGATGGGACTAGTGAGAGGAGCCACAGGCCTGCAACGGGCCTGGGAAACAAATGGACAGCTACCTAACAGCAAATGTCTCTTAAAGCAAGAAAACCAAAGCAGTCTCTTTCCTGACTGACCTTGCTAAGGCATCCATTTCTCTGGGTAAGTTGAGCAGACAGACACACTCCAGTGCCCTCAAACTCTGTGTCAGATCAACAACAGTGAAAATGATATTTCATGTTCAAGAGAAAATACAGCAAGTATGGCCGAGATTATAAATCTTGCAAAACAGAGTCAGTAGGAGCCAGAGAGGAAAACAACCTCAGAGGATGTGAGAACCAGCGATAAAGCCCTTTTCAAGCAAGATTCTCAGTCAGGCAACTTCAAAGACAGGGTTAGGCCAGCATGATCCTTTTGGAAAAATATTTAGTGCTATATCAAGGGCTTCCCAAATGTCTGTATAAATAGATCTTGTGATTTCAGCCTCAAGATTGCCTCTTGGAGGAACGATGCTCTACACCGTTAGTGGACTCTCACGCAGATCTAAATTAATTTATTGATGAGTAAATGATCACAAAAATACCAACTGAGTGTCATCCTACCAAATGATAGCCCAGTTCTATGTAGAAGTGTTAATCCATGCAAGTCAAAAGAAAAGTAAGGGACACTGTATAACTAAATGCGATGAACGAAGCATACTAGATTCATTGTTCTGACCCTGGCCAACTCCAGCTTGGAAAGATGTTATCATAAAATACAATGTTTGAAACAGCTGGCAAATTTTGAGAAAGAACTTTTATATTATACCAACTTTAAATATTTTGAATTTAATGGCTGTGGTGGCTACTTTTATGTCAACCTGACACAAGCTAGAGTCGCTGGAGAGGAGGGAATCTCAACTGAGAAAACGCCTCCATAAGATCAGGCTGTATTCAAGCCTGTAGGACATTTTCTCATTGGTGATCAAGGGGGGAGGGTACAGCCCATGGTGGGTGATGGTTTTTTAGCAGAGCTCTTACCCCCAGGGAAAAGTCACGAAACATGACAGAATCCACTAACAAGAGTGTTGCTACCAGCTCCCAAGTCCCGCCAGTCTCCAGCTCCCAAGTCCCGCCAGTCTCCGAGCCCACTTATAAAATAAACACACAGACGCTTACATTATTTAAACTGCTTGGCCATTAGCTCAGGCCTATCATTGTCTAGCTCTTACTCTTATATTTAGCCCATTTCTATTAATCTCTACTTTGCCACGTGGCTCGTGGCTTACTGGTACTTTACATCTTCCTTCTCCTCGCTGCGGCTCCAGCCAGTCCCCTCCACCTTCCTGTTCCCTCAATTCTCCTCTCTGTTAGTCTCCCCCTTTCTAATTTAATAAAAAGACAAAAAAAGAAAGTTGTACCTAATATAAGAAAAACTATATACAAAAGTACAATAACTATATACAATATATACAAGTGATGAATACCTAAACAATATCTAGTCCATTTGTATTTGACAAATTCAGAGAAAATAATTCCATTACTTATCCTGTTTTGGTAAGTCCAAAATGTACCTAATTCCTTTCTATCCTAACTAATCTTCAACTATAATTAATTAATCTTTGAATATAACTAATCTTCAACTCCCTCAGAGGCCCAAGAAGGAAATAATATTACCTAACAAAAATAAAAACAGGAAGTGCATGCAAGCAGCTTCCAAAAAAATTGTGAGTTGACAGAAACAGCCAGCCGCCTGGACAGTCACCTGAGGTTTCTCCGCAGTGTTGGGACATCATCTTCAGCCTATAGGCTTAATGTATCTGACAGACTCATTTGTGAAGTAGGATGTACACAAGGTCAACAGTTCAACCTCACCTTGGGTGAGAGCAGTCCATGTACCAGAAACACCTGAATTCCACTAGTGTCATGTCCTGATTCAGGATTTTAAATTCTGGAAATTGTTGATGGTTTTTTAATTCAGCTGTCCATTCTTCTTGACTGTGTATGTGTGGCTTCATCTTAGCATCCCGTTCTTTTCCACATCCCTCTATTAAATGCCAGTCTGCTATTGAGAGGCGTGAGCTTAGTTACTCTTCAAGAATAATTGTTTCAGCTGCTGTTCCATTGCACATCAGAAGCCATCGGCTCACTGCCTGTTTAGCTGCCTTCGAAGGAAAGGGCACTGTACCTTTTCCGGATTGCAAAGGGCCACTTCAGGGATGGTGCCATATTGTCCTGGCCTCAGAAGATGCCTTTTGATAAAGCCATAACCACACTTGTTTTGGCAAGAATCGGTAGTCCTTTGTTTCATGTTCTGTCTGTCCATGTTGTCCTGTTGTCAGCAGTTGATTCGAGGATACTTTGTTGTCCAGTGGCTAACATTTGCCACAATGAAAGTTAACTCCATATGCAGTTTCTTCAATGCCCATATTCTCTCTGAAGTAGATTGGTACTGCCAGGAGCCGACATGTCTCATAGTCATAACAAAAAAGAAAATTTTTCTAAGTTATTAAAACATTTTAAATGCCATATTCTGTAGATCTCTGAAGGGTTTGAAGATGACCTGTCTATCTAAAATATATCTGCTCAATCTAGAAAACATACCTAATATGACTACAAGTTCTATTGTAATGTCTAACTACTAATTTTCATTTCTTTATACCCTAATAGTTGGTAATAATAACATTCAAGAATCAACAATTTGTATTACATTGTTAAATGAACAGTATAAGTACAATTAGAAATATACATATAGCATTTCCTAACAATATCAATTTCAATGTATAATTTGTATATAATATAAAACAATCCAATCCAATGTAAAGTATTTAAAACTAGCAATTGTCTTTTTCTTTTCTTTCTTTCTCTTTTCTCTTTTCTCTTTTCTTGTCTTTATCAAGACAAGGAGAAAGGGATAGATGTGATCAGGCCTGTGGAAGGACTCGTGTGAGAAAGAGGGTGGGGGAACATGGGGCCTGACTTTTAAAGGCCAGGTCACACCTGCGCACATATGTCCACGTGGCTATTCCACACATGCACATAGATCACTTGGTCACACCCTCGCAATTATATGACCACACAGCCATGGGGCATAGGTTATGCAGGACGTATGACCCGGAAATGACTAGGCGAAGATGACTAAGTGTCCCACCGGGCATGCACGACCATGGGGGTGTGGTTGGAATTCCTATCAGTGGGTGGTGCCATTGCTGAGCTAGTGGTCCTGGATTCTATAAGAAAACAAGCTGAACAAGCCAGTAAGCAGCATCCCTCCATGGTTTCTGCATCAGTTCCTGCCTCCAAGTTCCTGCCCTGAATGAGTTCTTGTTCTGACTTCCTTCACCGATGGACTATGATGTGGAAGTGTGAGCCAAATAAACCCTTTCCTCCCCAAGTTACTTTGGTCATGGTGTTTATCACAGCAATAGTAACCTTAACTAAGACAATCATGATGTGATTTTATGAGTCTTTGCTCTAGGGGTTTACATATCAAGAATAAAAATGTCATGAAATCAGGCTGGAGAGTTAAGAGCACTTGCTGCTTTTCCAGAGGGCTGGAGTTTGATTTCCAGCATATATATTGGGTAGCTCACAACCACCTGTAACTTTAGCTCTCGGGGTCTGATGACATCTATTGGCTTCTGTATGCACCTGCACTAATGTATGCACACACACACACACACACACACAATTGAAACAATAAAAATAGATCATGAAGTCTTATACTCAATCTCAAAGGATCTAAAGAAAAACAATTGTTGCAGTTTACACAGTACAGTTACCATCATAACAGGCATATAATGCAAATATCTAAAACAACTGAATTTTTTTTACTATGCATTGCAGTTTCTGTGGTGTTAAAGTTTTTGAAAGTAGAAGAAATGTCTTTTTTTGCCAGGTGGTGGTGGCGGCGGCGGCGGCGGCGGCGGCGGCGGCGGCGCACGTCTTTAATCCCAGCACTGGGAGGCAGAGCCAGGAGGATCTCTGTGAGTTTGAGACCAGCCTGGTCTACAGAGCAAGACCCAGGACAGGCACCAAAACTACACAGAGAAACCCTGTCTCAAAAAACAAAAAACAAACAAAAAAAAGAAGAAAAAAAGAAAAGAAAAAGAAAAAGAAATGTCTTTTTTTTTTTTTGAGTCAGGGTCTCACTTTTAGCTCTGCCTGTCCTGGAATTCAATATGCAGACTAACCTTACCTTGAACTGACAGAAATCCACCTGCCTCTGCCTCCCAAGTGCTGGGACTACAGTCATGTGCCACTACGCCCAGCTGAAAGGAGAAATGTCTTAACAAGCACTCACCTGGAAAATGTTTACAACATAAGGTTAAGTTAAAAGTTCAGGCCTGGAAATGGGGGGTGGGCTGGGGGGAGGGGGCGGGGCGGGAGGAGGGAGAACGGGGGAATCTATGGCTGATATGTAAAGTTGAATTATATTGTAAAATAAAATAAAATAAATTCAAAAAAAAAAGTTCAGGCCTGGAAAGATAGCTCAGCAGGTAAAGGTGCTTGCAAACACACACACACACACACACACACAGACAGAGAGAGAGAGAGAGAGAGAGAGAGACTCACACACACACACACACACACCATGCACACACATACAACGCACACTATTCATTACATATAATGAATAAAATTTTTAAAACTTCAAGCTGCACGTTATATATCTAGTGAGACCTTAAGTTCAAAAACATCTCCACACACAGAAAATGTGAGCAGAAGGAAAACACAGTACTGGCGTGAACACTTTCTCAGCCTGGTGGGTTGGTTGAAAAAGGAATGCTGTTCTTTTTCCATAGTTTATAGCCATCTATCACCAAGTTAACCACAGGCACCACCAAGCACCATCAGAAGAGCCAGAGCCACGGTCCCCATCTCTCTGCCTTTGAGCCTGCAGCCGAAGTTGACATGACAGAGGAGGTGGGTTTAAGCTGTCTACTGCTAAGGTGAGAGAGAGGCTGTGCCAGGGGTTGACCTTTAATGAACACCTGTCTAAGACAGAAAAAACACAGTATCCAGGCTGAAGACTCGGGGTATAATTCAGTTTCAGTGTCACTCTGGGATTGCTGGATAAAGCCCAGCATTAAGATTTACGGCTAGGCTGAGGGATAGTTTTGAATTGGGCTGATGCTTCCCAGACTGAGGTTTCAAGTTCAGATGGTACAAAATAGTTGAATTTGGCTTTTGATCTCAAGGCAATGGGGCCAGCCTGAGTCTATAGTGTGTGAGTGTGTATCATAGCAGGTTAGACCCAGGAGAGAAGCTGGCCTCAGATGGTCTAGCAGCAATTCCGGCTGGTTTTCAGTGGAATTACACACCTCTTCATTTGTTAGCTCTTGTTTTCTGAGCTGGCTCACTTAAACTCCTCCCTGAAAAAAACATTCTGCCTCTTGTCTCTGTAGCAGCTCAGCATCCCTCTCTGTACCTGAGATCCTGGCTGCGAGCATCCGGGAAAGGGCTCCTTATCTGCTGGGATGGTGACACAGGCCTTGATCTCAGCACCCGGGAGCTTCTCTGTTTCAAGACCAGCAAAGCCTATGGAGAAAGGCTGTCTCCAAGTAATAAAAACCAAACTAAAACGTCTGCCTTCTGTCTATCCCCTTAGCCCATGGAATTTTGCCGGCTCCCACTACTCTTGTCTCTCTGTGAAATCCATTGCTCTTTCCTTCTAGAACCTCACTTCTCCGCAGAATCCCAGCCAGCCTCTCCAAATAGCCCCGCTGATATTTCTGACCAGGGTCACAGCCACTTGGCAGACCAAGAGCTTCCATTCATACCCTGATAGAGCTCAAGTTCTAACTCACTTAGGCCTCAGCAACAACTACCAGCATTGTCATGACTAACCAGAGGACACCTTCCTGTGTCCTGCCTGGGGCCTCTCCTGGTGGCTGCAGTCATTCTTAGCTGACTTGGGACAGAGGAGACAATCTCCAAACAGCCTGCAGGTTTGGAACCTGGTAGGCAGGCAGGAGTACCCACCTGCAGTTACATACATGATTCTGTTCTTTGCATGGACTGGCAGTTGGGTGGGGTTTCCATCAGGCTTAGCACCAATTCATGCCCCTCCCCACTCAGAAGCGTCCTCCCACACCTGGTCAAAATAATACAAATCAAAGTATTAATCCTCTAGATAAAAGTCTCTGAGCTGTACAGTGTCTCTCCTCCATACCGAGGCAATGGAAATACATTGAGCTTCAGCTGCCGACTCTCGCCTGCACCTCACAACAGCCACAGCTAGACACGAGCTTTATCACCTCGACATCACCAGCTCTGTCTCACCTTCTGCTCCACCTTTTAGTTTAAAAATGAGCTGCCCTTCCCCACCCCTTCGTTTGTTTTGCCTTCTCCATCACCACTCCAGTTCTCATAGTTACCTCCTCTTATCGGCCAACAACAGTGCCTCTCACCTCAGGATGGATGCTGAGGTCTTCCCTCATCCTCCTGGGCCTCTGTCGTGCTTGCTCCTCACCACAGTGAGACTGCAAGGCGTTGCCTCTGGTGACTATTGTTCACACACTCTCTACTATGCTATGAGCCCGCTCTAATCATCCTCTCAGGACCACAGTGACCTTCTTCCCAAATGGCAAGAGTCACTCTTACATTCTGACCCCATGACTCGCAGCTTTCTACAATGCAGCCCTGAGCACTTCCTCCCCTTGGGTTTCTGTGTGACATCATCCCCTCCTGGCTTTCCCTCCCATCCCTCAGGCCCCTCCTCAGTCTTCTTTGCGTGACTTCTCTGTGTTGGACTGCACTGCACTCTTGGGGATCAACCCAGGGCAGAAGCAGGATTCTCCATACACTTCTGTGCATTCACAAAGACCGTTGGCCATCCCGAAGACTTCAGGTCACTGTTCCACCTCTGCTCTGAGTACCAGGGCCAGTTGTCAGGCTTACACAGGCATATAGACACCAACGTCTCAGATGTGGAAGAAGGCGTCTGAAACCTAAGGCAGTCAAGCAACACGCCCCCCCCCCACCATTGACAGTTCTCATATATCCCAGAACGACCTAGAACTACAACATAGCTGAATTTCTGGATCCTTTTGCCTCTACCCCCAAGGGCTGGGCACTGGGGATGGAATGCAGGGCTTCATGCATGCTAAGCAAGCACTCCACCAACTGAACTACATGCTAGACCCCTCAGTGGTCTTTTATGCAGCTGCCACCACCTGAGCGCCAGCAGCAGAGGCCTCCTGGGTATACAGTTACGATATTGTCTACCCCATCCACCCACTTCAATCTTCCCATGCAATCCTACCTCCACACACACCCAGAGCAACCACTTCAGAGTATTAAGCATGCAATGTCACCTAATTGTTCGACTTCTAGTGATCTGTTAAAATGATATCCAAATACCTTGCTGAGCCCTGTAAGAATCCATGTGGCCTGCCAATCTCTCCAATCCCACTTCCCTCCGCCCCTTTGCTCCGTGTTGTCTGGCAAACCCAACCCTATCTCTACTCTTCAGAGACACCAAGTGCTTCTTTGCCTTTGCTCTGAGTGTGTCTCCTGTTTGGACACTTTGGAAAACCAAAGGCTGGAAGACAATGAGTAGGCCACTTTAGAGGGCTGAGAGGAGCAGGAAGCTGCTTTAGTATTTTGTGTCCTGTGTTCCTACAAGGCATCATGTTTAGCCAGTAGGGGGTGACATTCTTATTCTCTGGTCCACCTAAAGAAAGACTTAAAACCTAGACAAGATTTTTTTTTTTTTTTTTGCATAGCTAAAGCCCTCAAAGATGCTCAGTAGCCCAAACAATCACCCATTCCCTGAAAGGTCCTAAAAGCAGAATTCCCCAGAGGAACATAGTCCATGCATCACAATGGGGCTTAGCCTGCCTGCTAATAATATGTTGGTGCCTTTGAAAAACCTTGAATATTCAAACATCAACTGATTTTTGGGTTCTGGAGGATCCTGGCTTTTTATTTCATAATTTTATTACCTATCTATCATCTATCTATCTATCCATCTATCATCTATCTATCATCTATTTTCTATTTATCTAACATCTATTTACCTATCATCATCTATCATCTATCTATCTATCTATCTATCTATCTATCTATCTATCTACCTATCTATCTATCTATCTATCTATCTATCTATCTATCTACCTATCTGACAGAATCTCTAGTCTAGGCCAGTCTTGACCTCTCTATGTAGCTAATTATGACCTTGAACTTCTGATCCTCCTGCCTCTACCTTACAAGCATGCACCACTGTTGTGGAATATCACTTTAACTATGTAAAGATGTGTTACATTTATTTCACCTTTCCTGCCTAAAACACCTGATTGGTTTATTAAAAAGCTGAACGGCCAATAGCTAGGCAGGAGAGGGATAGGCAGGGCTGGTGAGCAAAGTGTAGCTGGAGAGTTCTCCAGTCCTGCCTGGCCCGTGGTCAGGACAAATCTCTCTCACCCGCCAGTCCCACAGCAGCTCAGACTCAACCGAGTAAACACACAGAGACTTATATTGCTTACAAACTGTATGGCCGTGGCAGGCTTCTTGCTATCTAATTCTTCTATCTTAAATTAACCCATGTCTATTAGTCTATAAGTTGCCACAAGGCTTGTGGCCTTCCGGTACCTTACATCTTGCTTGTCATGGCGGCGGCTGGCAGCGTCTGACTCAGCCTTCCACCTCCCAGCATTCTCCTCTCTGCTTGTCCCACCTATACGTCCTGCCTGGCTATTGGCCAATCAGTGTTTTATTTATTAACCAATCAGAGCAACACATTTAGCATACAGAACATCCCACAGCAGCAAAGAGAATAAATAGGAGGAGAAATCTAGGAAAAGGGAAAGAGAGAAGAGAACAAGGGAGAAAGAAAGGGGCATGCCTGGGGACAGAAGCCAGGCAGCTGCCAGACAGACGTGGAAACAGCAGGAAAGTGAGCTATACAGAAAGAAAGAGAGGTGGGGGAGAGAGGGAGGGAACAAAGGAAGGAAGGAAGGAAGGAAGGAAGGAAGGAAGGAAGGAAGGAAGAAGTAAAGAAAGAAAGGTTAAAAAACGGAGGCAAAGCATAGATAAAGAATAACAGATTAAAATAAGAAAATAAGAGCTAAGATAACTAATAATAAGTTTTCATGTCATGATTTGGGAGCTGGTTGGTGGCCCCCAAAAAAAGCCAGCAACATACCATCACACTAGGTTTATGCCATGTTGAGGATGGAAACCAAGCAGGGTCTTGTACGTGCCAGTACTTACTCAACCAAGTGAACTGCATCACTAGCTCCTAATTCTTTATCCTTTATTTGCCAAGATTAATCCACAGAGTAACCAGGTTTGCAGCCTCTTGTTTAAGCAGGATTTATTTTGCCTTTGCAGACAGATATGATTTAAACACCCATGTCATTTCTGATGGTAAATGTCCTCTGCTAGTTTCCTAATAGTTTTAGAGGGTGGCAGCCACTACTGTCTTTGGCAAGGATATATATTCCTCCATGGAATATAGTTGATATGCCCCACCTCCACCCTCATCGGTGTCACCTAGACAACTTTAAAATACAATGGCATGTGGACCCCAGGAATTCAGCCTTAGATGGTGAGAGCTAAACCTGGGCATCTGGGGTCTTATAAGCTCTACTAAGGTTTCAATAAAACTAGAGATCCTGGGACAAGGTTAAGAAATTCAGACCAACTGGAGACGGTCATACAAAGCAAATAAGAGCAGATGGGGTGGGTCAGACTCCACGGCCTCTGGCCTGTGACATTGCTCTGTGTGTGCAGAGGCATGGCTTTCTTTCTTCCAAAGGTCATTCTCTGGTCCCTTGCCGTCCATTGAAGACTACTTCCCATCTGGCTGCCAACTTCTCATAGACCACACATGTAACGCCTGCTCTTTGTCATCCAGCTTCAAAACAGAGACTCTGCAAAAAGGAAAAAAAAAAAAAAAAAAACACAGAGACTCCATGACACAGAGGTCACACAGCTGTCGGAAAGCATGTGGCTGTACTGCGCCAGTGTGCCAGAGGCATCCAGGGTGGGCCTTTGGAGAACTGTGCATTCCTGTGTGTTGAGATGGGGCTGACAGGCTCCTGGGCAGCTGTCACCTATCACAATGGGAAGAAAAGCAGCATCACTCTAGCTGAGCCGAGCTGGCTAGCTTTATACCCTGTCATGGCTGAGGGGAGAATGTGCTCCACCATAAATCTCAGTCTTCAGCGTGAATATTGCCCCCACAAGCAGCACATCACTCAGTCACAGGGACCTAATTTCTGAGCAAGCCAATGGCAAATTCACTGCTTCCTATAAATACAGTTTCTGTTCTGATATTTATTCTTCTGGTACTTATGATACATACTAGGTATTGTCTGCTTTTTTTGACTCCATTTTGTGCCTGGTTAGTCTCAATTACCTACTTGGCACAGCCTAGTGTCTTCTGAGAAAAGAAGCCTCAGTTGAGGAATTGCCTAGATAACATTGGCCTGTAGGTTTGTCTGTGAGGACTTCTTTTGTTTATTAATGGATATAAGAGAGCCCAGCCCACTTGGGTAGCACTATCCATAGGCAAGTGGTCCTGGGCTTTATTGGAAAGCTAGCCAAGTATAGCTAGAGGACCAGAAAGCAGCATACCCCATGGTTTCTACTTCAAGTTCCTGCCTGAGCTCCTGCCCTGACTACCCTCAGTGATAGACTGTGACCTGGAAGTTGATATTTGCCTGTTCCTCCCCTAAGTTGCTTTTGATGTTTTATCACAACAGAAGGGAGACAGGAGCATCTTGTTCCAAGTCATACATTTGTGTCACCTGGGGGCTTGTGGGAGTCTCAGTTCTTCAGGCCTGCTATACCCTGTCCCAAATCATACCCAAGGTGGGAGGGAGCATGTTTCTGAGCTCTTTGTGGGTATGCCAGGTCATAGGAAAGGTTCAGAACCACTGATCTGAGTCAGGATCACCAGACCTGGGAAGCCATGGCTCAGGTTCTAGCCCCCACTCTGCAGTTCCTGTGCCTAGTATGGAGGCAGAAGCTTTACATGGCCTTTTTAGAAGCTTTAGGAGGGCACAAAGTTTAATTCTACGTCCTGCCCTGGCCCACAGCTACTTCCAAATAATCACTCAGAGGCTTATATTAATTACAAGTGCTCAGCTGGTAGCTCAGGCTTATTACTAACTAGCTCTTACTCTTAAATTAACCCATAATTTTTATTTATGTTTAGTCAGGTGACTTGGTACCTTTTTTCAGTGTGGCATCCTCATCTTGCTTCCTCTGCATCTGGCTGGTGACTCCACCATTCTTCATCTCTGTCTTCAGTTTGATTGTACCGCCTAACCTTATCTTGCTTTGCCATTAGCCAAGAGCTTTATCCACCAATGAGAGCAACACATATTCACAGCATACAGAAGGACCATCCCACAGCAACAATGCATACCTCACTGTGGTGATACTTTATTTGTGCTGAAATGTGGTGATATGTATGTTAATAAATAAATTTTGCCTGTAGATCAGAGAAAATAGCAAGCCATTAACACAAAAGTCAGGAAGTAGTAGCAAATGTCCTTAATCCAATCACTTGGCAGGCAGGGGCTCTGTGCATTCAAGTCACACTAGGGAACAGAGCCATGCATGGTGACATAGGCCTTTAATCCCAGTACCAAACATAGAGACCTGGAGGTCTGTACAGACAGGCAGTGTAGTGGGTAGCCATTCCAGTTTTGGTCTGGAAGTTCCAACCCCCACTGAGGCTTCAGTAACTATCACGCCTACAAGGCAGGGCCAAGGAAGGGTCCTGAAGACCCAAGATGAGAATGCGCCGCGCTCGCGCTCTCTCCCTGCTTGGAGCCGGGACACTAGAGGTAGACCAAGGAGAGTTCTCCAGAGAACACCGCCGGACTGCGCTGCGTCTTTCCCAGAACCCGACACCTACCTATCCCTTCATTTGTAAGTTATGCCATTAAATAAATCTCCCTTTCAACTACTGGAGTGGCCTTAATAATTTCACCAATAAGGCAGTAACAAGGAAGTGAGGTAGCTGGGCTAAGAGCCAATGAGAAGGCAGAACAGCAAGGCAATAAAAGCCTGGGTAGACAGGAAGTTGTGGCATTTTGGAAGCTACAGAGCTGGTAAAGTAAGGTGGTTGGTGGCTCTCACTATTTCTCTAATCTCTAAGGCTTTCACCCCTATATTTGGCATGTTTTTCAGTTAATAAAACCACTTAGAAATTCGTCTACACCTCACTCCATGTTACTTATAGTAACCCCACGTGTTTAGTCACATGCTACATGATATACCATTGGATTTGCAGCTTTTCCACCTCCATCACTTCCTGACCTTGGATGTGACCAGGTAACTGACCTTGATGTGACTTCAGCCTAGTGGACTTTCTCCTCTGGCAGCCCTACCACACTCACACACTGAACACATGCTACCTAGTTCCTACTGCCAGGAAGAGGTAATATTCATGTAGAACGTGGTATCCCGGCCACTGTGTTTATAAGCTAAACGACCCTAGCCAACCTTAGACTCTCAATGCAAAGTCCAACCCAGTCAGGATCAGCGAACCCCAGACCACAAACACGCAATGGTGATAAATCTCCATGTCATGAAAAAACTTCCTGGTGCTTTGTTACAAAGCAGCAGCTAGTCAGCACAGCACTATGGTACTTTCAACTCAAACACCACCACTGATGCCATACTTCCCCGTCTTTCAACAGTGATATATTTTTTGTGTTTATCCTTGTTTCCTTAAAAAAAAACTCTCATCTCATTAAATAATCCCTTGCTGTGGTTTTAATGCTAAATGTGTGGGAACACTTGGTCCCCAGCTGGTGGGGACGTTTGGGAAGGTTGTGGAATCTTCAGGAGGTAGAGCCTTATTGGAAGAAGTGAGTCACAGGTGAGTCACAGGAGGTGAGCCTTGAGGTTAGATAGTAAGGCCCCACTTCCAGTTCAGTCACTGCTTCCTGTGTTCAGATGAGATGTGACCAACAGACCCCTGTCCACGCTGTCAAGTTTTCCCCATCAACTATCAAGACTTTCCTATCAGCTGTCATGACTTCCCATCAGCTGTCATGACTTCCCCATCAGCTGTCATGACTTCCCCATCAGCTGTCATGACTTCCCATCAGCTGTCATGACTTCCCATCAGCTGTCATGACTTCCCATCAGCTGTCATGACTTCCCATCAGCTGTCATGACTTCCTATCAGCTGTCATGATTTCCCATCAGCTATCATGACTTCCCCATCAGCTGTCATGACTTCCCTGTCAGTTGTCATGACTTCCCATCAGTTGTCAAGACTTCCCTGTCATGACTTCCCCATCAGCTGTCATGACTTCCCATCAGCTGTCATGACTTCCCATCA
>CABHPH010160463.1:10000-12316 GCA_902168325.1 Peromyscus nudipes | reverse complement strand
CCCATCAGCTGTCATGACTTCCCATCAGCTGTCATGACTTCCCATCAACTGTCATTACTTTCTATAAGCTACTGTACCTTCTATGTCAGTATGTACTGGTCCATTTTTGAACTGTAAACCAGAACAAACCTCTTCCCTCTTAAGTGGCTTCTTGTCCAGTATTTGCCCAGCAATAAGAACAGTGGCTAGTGTATAGATCTCACAAACTTGTAAAGCATACTGTTAAAAGTGTGAAAACACTAGTGGCAGCATGGCTTGAATTTTGACTGGAATTCATATGAGTGTGCAAGTGATTACTTACCTGGAATAAATCCCAGCTTTCTCATCTGCATCTCTAATGAGGCAGCACCTACCTGACTGTAGTTAAGGACAAATCCAGATAAAGTCAAAGAGCAAGAATACACAGAATGTGCCCAATCACTAATTTGTGTGTATGTATGTATATGTGTGTGTGTGGTATGTATGTGTTGTGGTGCATGTGTATATGTGTAGATGTATATATGTGGCTTATTGTATTGTGTGTGTGCTATGTACATGGTGTTGTGTGTGTGTAGTGTGTGTCTGTGTGGCATGTGATATGTGGGAGTCATTAGTGTGTTTACATGTGTTATGGTATCTAGTATGCGATTTCTGGTGTTTATGTGTGTGCTGTGTAGTATGTGTATATATAGTGTAGGGAGGAATATTTATAAAGTTGTGTATTTGTGTGTGTATGGTGTTTGAGGTGTTTGTGGTTGGTAGAATGTGTATGAGTGATGTGTATGTAGTATGTGTGGTGTGTGTGTCTGTATGTATGTGGTGTGGAGTGCGTATGTCTGTGTATGGTATATATGTGTAATGTGTATGAGTGTGGTGGGTATGATGTGTGTGGTCTATGTGTGATGTGGTTTGTATATGTGTTTGATGTGTTTGTATAGTATGGGTGGTATGTGTGGTGTATGTGGTACATGAGATGTGTATAGTATATGTAGTGTAGTGTGTGAGTGTGTGTATGTGCATGCATGTGCTCTGCCTTCACATGTCCAAGCTCGCTTAACATTCTGCTTCCCAGTCATTCCCTATCCACTGCATGCTGACTCTTCATGTGACAGGTCATGTAGCAAGTGTCTGCAGTGGGCCTAGGAGACACATCACAGGTAGATGCAGACACTGATCTGAAAGATTCCCCTCATTCTTGCCCCCTTCCAGCTGCTCTCCGAAGATCTAAGTCACTCTGAAGGACAACATTTCTCCCAGTAAAGGGGGAAGGCAGCGTGGCCTGCGGGAGGCTCACTCTGTGACTCCCGGGGCTTTGCAGGAGGTGACACAGCCTCCTCCTACTTTGTCTTTGCAGGAAAGACAACACCTCTCCATTTCTGAGGACCTGGGTGTCCCGTCCATCTTATTCTCCATCATCACTCCGTTGCTTTGAGCCTTTCGGCTGTCAAATGGGATAATTACGGTATTTACCTTCTAATTTGTATCTCCTTCTTTGCCATGTTTTTTTCTTTTGAATGTGTAATCTGAAATAACAACCTCATTCTCCTTTCATTGTTCTTCCTGAAAGGAACCTCATTAATCTTATAATTTGTAAAAACAAGATGAATTATTTGTGTTCTGACCTCATTTCAGTCTAATATCAGCAAATGCTGAGAACCTGCCTGGAGTCATCTTGAGCGTGGGATATAAATTCACTGACAAATGTAACAGCTCTGTGAAGTAGGATTTTGTGAGTATTCCCATTGAGTGGATGAGAAAGTGCAGTCACCTCCCCAAGACCCCACAATCCACAGCAGGGACAGCAGTCACATGACTCCAACTCTTGGGACTTTGGCTTCAAACTGTCCTCTCCAATCCTCTTGCAGGAGGCAGAACCTGGGCACAGTCTTGTTGTGGGTGCTTTCCCAGATGTTTGCAAATGGGGGGGATCCTAAGGCCAAACCTCTCCCCAAAGTCCTGTCCTATTCTGTACCCATGTACCCATGCTTCTCAAATTAACCCCTCATCCATGTTCCTGTGAGCAACCCTAATTAAACTCATTGAAAGCTGGAGGAGACAGGCCAGGCAAGAAAGGGCGATAAGGCTCAATATGATCAAAATACATTATCTTTGGTAAGAAAAATGTCATAAGGAGACCCAGTATTATGTGTCCTTAAGATGTGCTATTTTGAAGAAGGGCTCTTACAAAGTAAAAATAAAACATAATTCCTCTCATCTCTAGTATCCTAAGCCTTGACAATGTTCACTGCCATCTTTAGGTATAATTTCCACTTAGTGAATATCTCTTTTTATTGACAGTTTCATTAAATTGATCATCTCTTGGGCCTGACAGAAATT
>CABHPH010160463.1:0-5000 GCA_902168325.1 Peromyscus nudipes | reverse complement strand
CATGGAATGGAATCCATCTGTAACCAAATAGCATCGCCGACTTTCCCCATGTGTGGAATTTTCCTATTACCCAGTTCTCCATTCTCTTGTACCACAGCCTGAACTGAAGCCCTCTGGGCAGCACTGAGACTCGTGACCTGGAATATTACCTTGACATTGATGAGTTCTTGATGGCAGAGGGATTGCTCAGAAAGCGGAGAGCTAAAGGAATTTGTAACATTAAATCTAACATTACTGAAGGCCAGCAGTCCCCCTAGACTTCCTACATATGAGAAAGCTTCCAGAAATGAATATTTATACCAGTGACCCCAATCTCTTCACTGGAGAAGGTTGGAAAGAGAATTCAAAGTCATGGTGTGCTTTTTTTGCTTAAATCGATAGACAATAGTTAAGACAAAGAAAGTAATACAGAAAATGTATTTACTTACATATGTTCTTCAGAGTGTTTTTAACCTAAGAAAATTAGGAGAAACAACCCAAAAGTATAATTTTAGGGGAACAATTAAGTTAATTATGGCATACCCAGTCAAAATATTAGCCTGCATCAAGTGAAGTAAATAATGCTTTGAAATTTTACAATACTTTTATTTTTAATTAGGTATTTGCATGTATGGGGCATGTATATGTAAATACAGTGTTCATGGAAGCTAAAAGAGGGTATTCAATTCCCCTGGAGCTGTTGAGAGCCAACTGATAGAGGTATTTGTTGTGGAATAAACTTTTTGTACACTGTGAAGATTTGTCATTCTGATTTGTTTAATAAAAAGCTAAATGGCCAATAGCTAGGCAAGATTTCTGTTGCAGAGAGAATGCTGGGAAGAAGAAGGTGGAGACACCATGAGATGCAGAAAGAGTAGGGTGGGCAGTACTTAGATGAGGTAACCGAGCCTTTGTGCAGCACACAGATGAACAGAAATGGGTTAATCTAAGTTATAAGAGCTAGCTGAAAACAAGCCTAAGCTATTGGCCAAGCTTTTATAATTATTAGGAAGTCTACATGTGGTTATTTGGGACCTTGCAGGTGGGACAGAAAAATCTGCCTACAGGTATTGGGAATAAAGCTCAGGTCCTATACAGGAGCAGTTTGTGCTCTGAACCACTGAGGCATCTGTCTTAGTTTGCTTTCTATTGCTGTGGATAAACACCATGGTCAAAGTAACGTGGAGAGAAAAAGGTTTATTTCAGCTTGCAATTCTCAGATCACAGCCCATCAGTGAAAGAAGTCAAAGCAGGAACTGAAGAAGAGGCCATGAAGGAATGCTGCTAACTTGCTTTTCAGGCTCGCATTTAGCTACCATTCAAATATCTGTCAGCCCCACTTGCATCGGGGTGGCACTGCTCACAGTGGGCCAAGCCCTCCCATGTCAATCATTCATCAATAAAATGTTACATGGACTTGCCTATAGGCTAATCTGGTAGAGGCATTTTCTTAATTAAGGTTCCCTCCTTCCCAATGACTGTAGTTTCTGTCAAGATGACAAATAATAGTAACAATAATAATAATAACCAGCACACCATCTCTCCAGCCCCCTAAAAGAAGATCGTATGGCTCTAGGACGTCTACCTTCCAAAGATCATCTACATATAAAGTTATATGGATGAGTGTGTGTCTGTGTGTCAGTCCAGGAACCCTTCCTTACAGGTAACACAATCTGCATGTAACCTAGTCTCTTACTATCAGTGACATGACATTTGCATGTAACCTGTGCACACTGTCATGTGAGTTTTATCTCTAGATTACTTATAATTCCCAATATAAGGTCAATGTCAAGTCAATAGTTATGCTCTTACATTATTTAGAGAAAAATAACAAGAACATCTCCACAATTCAGTACAGAGCATCCTTTTCTGAGCACTTTTGACCAGCAGTTGACTGAATCATACAACCTATGAATAGGGGCTACTCACTACAGTGTATTTACATATGTACATGTATGTGTTTTGATATATTTCCCATAGCATGCACATATATGTGGATATCACAAGCCTACTCTTCAAAACTACCTCTAGGAAGTAGTTAGTACTGTTGGACTGTTTACGGGTTTATGAATCAGTTGACAAAGTGAAATTCTGATACTATTTTGCACACAATTTAAGTACAGAAAACCAAACAGTGATCATAAAATCAATCACTGAAACTCTTCCTGGATGTCTAAGCTTGGCTGTAACAAAGTTGGACAGTAGCCTAGATCCAATGACCCAGTCCTGGGCAGGCATCATCTGAGACTTTGACTAAGTCAGTATCATTGAGGGCTGAGGGAGATTGATGGTGTAGCTGAATGGTCACTTTATGTCAGAGAGATCAGTTAAACAACTTGCCCAGTTTCCACTCGCCATGTGGCTTTAACTCCACTCAGGAATTCACAGAAAAAAAAAGTGGACTCTGCTGAGACCCTCAAAAAGCTGTCAAGAGGAAATGTTAGGAAAGAAATAAAACTTCAACCGATGTTAGGCCTAGAGAGACGGTTCAGTGGTTAAAGCACTTCCTGCCCAAACAAGAGGACCAGAGTTCAGATCCTAGTAACCCAGGTAAAGGCCAGGGTGGCGTGGCTGCTCACATGTAATGCCAGCCTCAGAAAATGGAGGTGAAATCTGAGGAGGAAGCTGCCTAGTGAGTAGTCATATCATCTACTTCTGGGTTTGATTGAGAGACCCTGCCTCAAAGAATAAGGTATGGAATTGACAGAGGAAGATTCCAAACATCAACCTGGTCCTCTATGCGCATGCAAATGCAGACATTTACATACACACTCACATGTACACACATCTTCACACATGCATTCACATACATGTGAACACTCATACCACATACACACATGCACATAAAAGAGGAAAAGTGGTACTAAGATTGGTCAATGTCCACCAAAAGGTGAATAAACAAACACTACCTCAGTTCACAGTCCACATTACAAGTTAGCAGTAAACAGAGTGACTTTCAGTCCATGCAAGAGCATGGCTGAATCTAAAAAACATCACACAGAGCACAAGAAGCAGGCACATCCTGTTCCTGTGAATTCTGCTGTATGGGAGGGAGACCAGAGTGACAGAAAATAGTGTGGAAACGGGTGGGGGCAGGGCTGAGAGCCAAGGCTACAAAGAACTATCCAGAATTTTCAAAAAACTTCATAGCTTCCTTGTAGTGGTGGCTACATGCGTACATGTATTTGTCAAAATTCACTGAACTATATACTTTAAGAGTGTTTCTGGGGAAACAAAATTGCTCTTGTGGGTAGGCTGCATGCCCAGCAGTAGACAGCCAACAGAAAATGAACTCAACAGCATCTTTAGAGGTTCCTTTTCTCATAATGTCATGTCAGCACTTTTTCATCTTTTTTATTTTATTTATATATTTGTATCCTTTGTGTACATATTACGGCTTCCAGTTTAGTGTTTTTATGGGATTCCTGAGTGAGCGAATGAGAATGAGCAGGTCTGTGTTTCTTGTGCCTTCTCTTGATTCTTTTCCTTCTGTCTGCCTGTTATGTCTGATTCTGATATCTTAGTTTTTGTTTTATATTTTATATTATATCAATTATTACCCCTTAGAGCCTGCTTGTTTTCTAATTAAAGACAGAAAGGGTATAGGTCCAGATGTGAGGGGAGGTAGGGAGGAGCTGGGAGGAGTAGAAGGAGGGGAAACCATGATCAGGACATATAATGTGAGAACAAAATCTATTTTCAAGAGAAAAAAAAGTAGAAAGAAAACACCCCCCAGGAGTGCCCATTGATTGGCATTTTAGAAAATAAATAAGTGTTTTATTTTATACAAACTAAAACCCCAGTAAGATTTATTAGAACTCTAAAATTAGGTCAGTAACTCACAAAGTGAGCGTAGCTATCTGGAGTCCACTAGATACAATTACGGAGTTCAGTCAAAGAGCATTGGTTTGATTGGCATTTCCCTGCTGTGCGAAAATCTGGTGCCTAAGATTGCTCTTCTTGCTGTTAACTGTATAGTGAAACCACACAAAGTCAATTTTCATGGTACTGAAGTGTAGTCCAGGCCTGGAGATTTTTCAGAACTTGCTCATCGATTCCAGGATATGATCTGATGGAGGATGTCACTACTCTCCTCCCTACATCTCCCCACTCCGTCTCCACCAGCAGAGAATCTGACATCAGGGACCAGCTGCTTCCCAAGGTCAGTCTGTGTGAGACCAAGAGCAGCACTGACCTAGATACCACCATGACTGAAGATGGTTCTAAAAGGGAGACGGGACCTTGCTCACAGGTCCCCTGGGTCAAATGATGCCTACTAAGTGGACTGGCCAAACTTATCAGGTCCTACAAACCAAGATTACCTACCTCCACTCCATCACTTGATGCTACTGATATGTCACAGGTTTTGCTCAAGTTTTAGGTGAGAAAAATCAAGAATCTCATTTCCTCAAAATGAGGAAGGACAAGAATGTGAGCTGTCAAGACAAATAGAATAGACTGACTGTGTTAGGGACTTGTCTCACTGCTGCAAGGGTACCCGACAAGAAGCAACTTACAGACACAGTCCAGCATGGTTGCAAAGGTCTGGCAGCAAGAGTCTGAAGTGGCTGGTCACATGGCATCCACAGCCAGGAAGCAGAGAGAGGTGAATGCTGGTACTCAACTCGCTGTCTCTGGTTTTTGAAGTGGCACCCCAGACCTTGGAATGGTGCCACCCACATTTAGGATAGGACTTTCCACCTCAGCTAACTCAATTTAGAAACTCCCTCACAGATGGTGTCTTAGTTACTTTGTTATTGCTGTGATAAAATGCATGACCAAGGAGACTTCTAAAAGAAAGCATTAATTTAGTTTGGGGTTTTAGAGGGTTAGAGTCCATAATGGTGAAGCACATCTTGATCTATAGTCACAAGACAGGGGGGGGGGGAAAGAAGAGGGGGGGGGGGGCAACTGGGAATCACAGGTGTCTTTGAAACACCAAAGCCCACCCCCAATGATACACCTCCTCCAGCAAGGCCACACCTAATCCTTTCCAAACAGTTCCACTAACTGGGGAAATA
>CABHPH010160460.1:29282-48819 GCA_902168325.1 Peromyscus nudipes | reverse complement strand
CAGGTGAAGGCGGAAGTCGAGATGGCAGGGGGCTTGAACCAGCACTCAGGGGGGAGGGGAATGCCTCACTCACAGTGGTTTTTCGCTGGTCTGGGGGCTAAGCTAGGGAACTGAGACTGAACTAGATGCTCCTTTTTTCAGGAATGGAACCATGTAGGCGTTCCCTGGTTATATGGAACTTTGTAGGCGCCTTTAGGTACCCGCCAGCCGGGAGGGAAGGAGGCTGAGGGTGGGAGCCACCCAAGCCTTTGGAATTTGCCCCACGTGAGCGCCAGATATTGCTGAAATTACTAAGGCCACTCCACGTAGTTAAAAGGAGATTTATTTAAAGGCGTAACACAAATGAAGGGATAGGTAGATGATGGGTTCTGGAAGAGACGCAGCGCAGTCCGGCGGTGTTCTCTGGAGAACTTTCCTCGGTCTACCTCTCGCGTCCAGGTCCAGGAAACAAGAGAGTGCCGCGCATCCCGATCTCAGGTCTTCAGGCCCTCCCTTGGCCCCGCCTTGTAGGCGTGATAGTACGGAAGCCTCATTGGGTATTGGAACTTCCAGACCAAAGCTGGAGTGGCTACCCACTACATTCCATTTATCGTTATTTTTCTTTATTCCAGATAATCTATTGTATTTCATCATGCACAAAGTTTGCAACGCAGTACATGCTTAGCAATTGTTTATTAAAGGAAAAAATAGTGTGGCAGAGTTGAAAAGGGTGATTTCATTTTAAAACTTGGCTGTTTTTCCTAGAAACGCTTAGTTTCAATATATGCTAATCATGGTAGATCTGCTGTGTTACTTCATCTAATGTTTCAGTACCAGTACTTTATTTATGTTGATTTCACAGCTGATAAGATAGAGTCTCAGAGAGAGAGGCACTCAAACACAGGAGGGAGGCAGGCAAGTGCTTTTTGGTGAGTTGAAGCACAAAGCATTGCACTCTGATGCTTCAAAAGAACAATCCAGGAAATAACTTACACAAAAACATTGAAAGAGGAACGAAATGGAAGCAAGACCCAAGAACGGTACAGGAATGGAGAAGTTTTGGTTGGAATCCACAGTAAGAAAACCTGCCCTGACAGAAATACCTAGGTAGTTCTCTGGGAGAAAGAAAACAGGTATTTTCATTACCATTATTTATCCATATATTAGAACATTCTAGATTTGGAGGAATGACTAAGTAATAAATACTATTACTACAATTTTCATTTCTCTGTAGCCTAACAACTTGAAATTATAACATAGTACCCATTCAAGACATTAATTTTCCAAATAGTAAATCTTTGATCCAGTGACCAAAAGGAGCCCAAAGTACTCTCCACACACCAAAAAAGCAACATATTATGGCAGAGGAAGAACCTTAAATCTAAATTAGTGTAACAACAGACACCAATTGTTTTTGTGTATATTCCATAAGCTGAAGGCACTGTGCTGAGTTTATGGATGCCATCTTCAGAAGCTCAGTGAAGGGTCTCCAATCACTCCTGTTAGTGTACAATAATGAGGAGCAAATTACTTGGGCACCAGCACAGAATAATAGAAAGGACAATGGCTATAACTCCCAAAGCAATTATAAAGAATTAAGTAAGGTGGTATGAGGCTCAGCATCAGGAAATTTGTTTAGCATGGATAGATGGCATCCTCACTGATGACTGTGGTGCCAACTAAAAATTCGTGGCTGAACAGTAGAGATCCCTTCCTGTCTACACTCTGGCAATTCTTCGGTTCCATCCATTTCAGGGTCCTTTGTTAGCAATCTATGTGGCCTTTCTCTCTTGTCTATGGTCTATCCTGGAACTGATAACAAATTGCAAGTATCTTATTGACTATTACATCCTCTTAATGACTGAATCAAGATGCACTCACTTACATGTGCCTTTTCCTTGGTGAGAGCTGAAGTCAACCACACATAGTTAACTGTCCCATAGTTTTACATATACAGGTAGGAATTTTCATTAGGTCTCTTCAGCCTCCCACACACTCAAAAGATCCAATGAGGACAGTTCTTCCTATTCAGCCTTCTGATCACTTTGTTCTTATTCTCTCATTTTCTCTGGATAGCACCCAAATTCTCTATTTCTTAGTTCAGTAATGTGCTTAAAAATGAATCACCCTGGAAAGGAAGTTAAGATCAGAGCAATACAAACTATATTGAAAAAAATCTCTAGGAGTTCCAAAGCCTTCCTCTCAGAGGTTGATTTGAAAGAGAGGGAATGTGTTATTAATTACACTCCCTTGTAGTCTAGGGCATTCAGTCACATGAATCAGAAACTGCCTGAAAAAAAAATCACTTCAGCTCATATTCAAGTTCTGTCCATGTGTTCCAAAATAAGGTTTGTTAATAAACCAACAGCTTTCTAATTAGACCCAAGGTCCACCCAGTAGGAGGGAATTTATGCCTGGTACTGTAAACCTAGCCTACTGCTAGCTGGGGAGGTCATGGAACCTAAAGGAGAACCTTCTCCTGCCACTTCCCTAAACCAGAATAATTTATAATTGCATTCTAAACATTTATCCTTATACCTGCTGAGGAGTGGGGTTTTTCATCTTTCATTAAAGAAGTGTCCTTTTGCAGGAAGAGACCATCATAGAGCCACAACTAGTCAAAATGTAGAGAACAACTCACCACAGGGTTCCCAGCCCCAACTGATACATTTACAAAACAAACCCTCCACCTAAGGCTCAGGGAACATCATGGAAAGGAGGAAGAAATATTGTATAAGAGCCAGTCTGCTGCAAGAGTGTGTCTTCTATGTATGATAGGGAAACTTCACCCTTGAAACCTCAACAGTGTGGTCATCTAAACAAGATATGAACAATGACAACAGTTGACATACTAATGTGGATAGTGGAAAGCTCACAAGACCCCACCACTACATGGAGAACTACAGGCAATTAATGACTGCCTAAAGAGGGAGCATCAGTCTCCCCAGGGATGAGCCAATTGTCCATCTAGTACCAAGTAGTTGGCCCTGAAACCACAATTATGAGCAACACTTGGTGGTTTCACTCCTAAGTGTAGAAAATAAAGCCCAAAACCTGAAGAATGGACTTGGAGACACAGAATGCACCACAAATGGCTCTTTCAATGACGTTCTGATAAGCAGACACACATGGAGCAGTTCACACCAGGACCTTCCCAGTTCCCCATTGACTGAGTACAAATACACAGACAACATCAGGTTCTGCTTGTGTGGTTTCCTGGCTAACCCAATCTCAAACTAGAAGGTACAAGAAAATGGCTGCATGGTCCATTTGGTCAGGAATAGGTTAAAAACATCAGTGGATTACAGTGACTTAAACTGCACACAAAAACCCATTGAGGCAGTGAAGGTAAATACCAGCAGGAAGGCAAGATAATAGCCATGCATTTGACATATGATGCCAAGAGCACTTTACCTCCTGGGTCTTCTTGCCCCAAACCCATAACCTCAGTCTAATCATCACTTAAACATACAAAAACCAGGTAGGTATTCACTAAAGTTTCTGAGCAGTTTTCTCAAAACTGTCATAGTTATTCAAAACAAGGATGTCCCAGCCAAGCTGAGCCAGGGGAGACGCGACAACTAAGGTAGCCTTGGGATCCTGGAACAGAAGAAAGGGAAAGGGGGCATGGTGAAGAGAGACAGAACTGAATATCAGTTATATAAACTCTAGTTAATAGTAATATGCACCCTAATAATGTAAAATGTTAGGCTGGGGACGTAGCTTCCTGATAGAATATATGCTTACCAGGTTGAAGAACCTGGGTCTAATGTCAGCATCAAAAAGCAAGATTAATATTGGGGAAATAGTTTAGGACAACTTGTAAGCCTATGAGTCATTCTTCCAATTAAATCTAACTCTCTTCTAAATTGAACATTTATTTGAAATGAAACACATCTGTGAATATGCACAGACACCCCACAGGACATTTCACTGTGGCTAAAGATTGACACTGGCCCCCCTTCCAGGTGACCAATTTCATCTTTACATTTCTGGCAGATGCGTGGGCCTGGCCTGCTACATAATTCCTAAAGGATAAATGTCCATGAATTGAAGGAAGTGGTGCAATATCCTCAGGGCAGCGAACTGCACAGTAAAGAAACAAAAGTTCTGTGAAGATTTTTTGGGGTGGGCGTGGAACAGGCATGGTGGAGCACTGGGAAGCCTGGGACAAGGTCAGCTTTTTCCACTCTTAGAAACTATTGCAGCATGTGACCTTACTCTGAAAGAATGGCCCAAAGTGCTGCACTGAAATTGAAGGAAGGAAAAGTGAACGTGAGAGTGCAAGCTGGTATTGACAGCAGCCCCATCCAACAGTCTCTCAGAATCTCTGCCAGGATTTGCAAATTTTACCTTAGACTTTATTGCTCAGGGTCAAAACAGGGAAACATATACCTGAATTTTGAAGGTTATAATGAGACATAGATGAGAAAAATATATAGGAATATCCCCTGGAAACTATCACACCATCCAACAGCAGCCCATCATCCATTGGATGTGGGACATAGGAAATTCAGATTTTCCTAAGAGGTAACAATACACATGACATAGTTGTGGGTGAAATATTGTGTATCCTAATAAACTTATCTGAGGGTTAGAGAACAGAACAGGCACTACATTAGACATAGAGGCCAGAAAATGATGGCACACACACTTTTAATCCTATCATTTGGGAGGCAGGGATCCGTCTGGATCTCTGTGAATTCAAGGCCACGTTAGGAACAGAGCCAGGTGTGGTGGCACACACCTTTAATCCCAGCACTTGAGATCTCCTGTCTTTGCTTGGGAAAGACACACGCCTTTAATCCCAGGAAGTGATGGAAGGAAGCAGAAAGTTATATAAGGCATGAGGACCAGGAACTAAAGTTTTTTTTGGCTTTTAGCAGCAGTTCAGCTGAGTTCCATTCAGATGAGGACTCAGAGGCTTCCAGTTTGAGGAAATAGGATCAGCTGAGAAGCTGGCGAGGTGAGGTTAGCTGTGGCTTATTCTATCTCTCTGACATTTCAGAATTCACCGCAATACGTGGCTCCCCCGAGTTTTTTATTTAATAAGACTGCTTAGAAATTCGTGTTGCACATAGTGAGCTGCATTATGGTGCCTGTTTAATGGCAGAAATATGACAGTGCAAAGCCGGTCACAAAATGCCACATACAAAATAATTACTAAATTCTACTCAATTGTGTTTTTGTGGGAATTTCCATGTTCGTTTCTGTGCTGGTTTTATCTTCCTGTTTATTGCGTATTTCTTTGCCTAAACTGTAAGAAAGTATGCATGTCTTGGCACTTTGAGGAACATAAGAGGTTTTGGCACACAATAAGCATTTGCTTATTTAGCAAGGATTTCTGAGCAGTACCCATAAGTTGTGAAATCAGTAAGAGACTGAATGTTTGTTCTCATAGAATTTACCTTCTAATTATAGTAGATTACAGTGGTCTGCTAGGAGACTGAAAAGAACGGCAGGGTCGGAAGAAGAGGGGTCGAAAGGGGGTAGGGGCTCCAACGTTAAGCAATGTGGTTGTGGGAAGAGTAATTAGACCATAACTTAAAATAACTAATGATTTAGGCCAAGCAGAATCTGACTGCAAAGAATTGTAAGCAGGGAAATGGGCTGCTGACCCTAAGGTGGAACACTGTCTGGCATGTCCTAAGGTCAATGCAGAGATCAAGGTCACTACAGCAACGTGAAGACAAAGCCGTGGATGCAGCAGGGACAGCCAGGCTGCATGGATCCCGGTGAGCCTTTCCAGAGAGGTTTCCTCTAGCAAATGCAGAGTCCCAGCAGAACATTGAGCCAGAGTTGTTTGTTCGGCCTCAATTTTCAGAGCTCACTTTGGCTGCCTCGTGGATACCAGGCTTTGTGGTGTTTGCAGTGAATGCAGAGATCTTTAAGGAATGGCTGCCATGATGTTTCCATGATTAAAATTAGAGACTGAATATATTACAGTGAAGCCAGCAAAATTAGGTAATAGATTCAACAAATAGTTTGAATGTATAAACACTGTCCATAATTCATTGGTAGGCAAGCAGCATTGAGTGTCAAAAGCTTAATAAGCATTTCTGAGTAAAACAACACCCACACTTGTTACATTTATGATGTGTGTATAAGTGTGTGTCCCTGTTTATTGCATAAATGCTTATGTGTGTGTGTCTGTGTGTACACGTGCATCTCTGAGTGTAATGTGCATTAGTGTGTATATATGTATACCTGTGTGAATACATTTGATATGTGTATATGAGTACTATTATATATGTTTTTCCATGTGTCCGTGTATGTATATGGGTCAATGTATTCATGAGTGTGTCTGTCTGTGTATGTGCATATTTGTATATATGTATGTGTAACACGAATCTTAAAGGGTCTTTTAATAAAAACAAACCCGGAGCCAGGTATTGGGGTGAACACTGAAAGATCAGAGAAACAGAACAAGCCACAGCCAATCTCACCTAGCCAATTCCTCGGCTGATGTTTCCTCAGACTGGAAGCCTCTGTGTCCTCATCCAAATTTATCTCAGCTGAACTGCTGCTAAAAGCTTAAAAAGCCTGTAGCTCCTGGTCTTCATACCTTATATACCTTTCTGCTTCCTGCCATTACTTCCTGAGATTAAAGGTGTGTGTCACCATGGCCTGGCTGTTTTCAGTGTGGTTTTGATTGCTAGGATTAAAGGCGTGTGCTACCACTGCCTAAACCTATGTTTAATATAGTGGCTGTTCTGTTCTCTGACCCCCAGATAAGTTTATTGGGGTGCACAGTGTATCAACCACATGGATGTGTGTTTATCTGTATGTTTACATATGTTTGTCAGTATGTGTGTGTATATGGATGTGTGTGCACGTATCTGTCTTTGTGTATGTATATGCATGTGTGCCTGTGTGAGTATATATGTACATCTGTGTAAGTGGTGCTTGTGTGTGTGTGTGTCTGTGTGTCTGTGTATATATGTGTATCTGTGTGAGTGGTGTGTGTGTCTGTGTGTGTGTGTGTGTGTGTGTGTGTGTGTGTGTTACATTTCTATGATGGCAACAATGAGACTGTTTTGGCTTTAGGTTACCACATCAACATGCAGCCTATAATCTCCTAGAACTTTGAAAGGGGGCAGAATCTGCAAGGCAATAAGTAATATATATGAAAAAAAAAGTGATGCCGATGTTGAACTGGTTTATCACAGATGTTGTGAAGGGCACTCACCTGTATATTGTCATCTGATTTCAATCTAGTTTCAGGATTGGTGTCTAGGAAAGCATGTGGCTTTATCACGACTTATAATGCTATCATTCTGTTGTTTTGAAAAAGATATTAGCAAAGTGTCTGTAAAATTACAATCCTCCACAGTCTCAGCAGCCCCCATTAACTAGCATCTTGGCTCTCACTGCTACTTGACCAATGTGCTCTTTAAGAGTAGAGGAGGCAAAAAGTGTTGATAGCAGGGGCAGGGACTGGTGTCTCCACAGAGTACAGCTTTCTCTGACCAGTATGAGCAACTGGTAGATCAATTCTGGAGAAACTAAGAAACGAGTGAGACATGACTAATTTCTCTTCTTCAGTGACAGGAGTAGGGATGCATTCAATGGTACAACTGCAGAGGTCGGGGGACAACTTTGTGGAGTCGGTTCCTCTCCTTCCACCTTTACATAGGCTCTAGGGATTGAGCTCACACAACCAGGCTTGTGCAGCAAGCACCTTTATTTCCTGAGCCATCATTCTTGTACATTTTCCCCCTTCTTGCCATGGCTCCAAGCCCTCTCATAGGAAACAACTGACATTAGCTATTTACTTTTCAAAGTGAGTTGGCGTTTTCACCATATGACCTCAAGTACAGGGCATGAGCTTGAAGTATAAAGTATAAGACATCACCTCTCTCCCATCCTTTCAGGAAGGGCACTGTTTTATTCACCCGGGGAATATTAGGAGCAGGGTATATTTCCTCGGGTGAGAAGAGCAGGATTTTGGTAGTCAGGACATGTCCAGGTTTCCCAAATCAGCTCTCTAGCAGCAGCAACAGCCCCCACCTAATTCCAGATTATGCTGAAATCACAAAACCACAAGGCCCATGATGGAACTGAATCGGATGTCAGGAGACGAGGAATGTTTGCCTCAGCCTTGGATTTTATTTTTATATCCTATATCTGCCCTGAGTCACTGTGCCTTCTGAAGACAAATGAAATAATGTCATCTGCTCGGTGCAATCTTATCCCCCTCCAACTCAATGAAGATGCTATGCATTGTGAGCAAACTCTCCTCAGCTGAATTTAGAAACTGCCCACGACAGTGCTTCCTATGTCTATTCACAGTGCTGCCTTGCTGTGGAGCAGAGTTGAGGCCTGGGCATTTGCATTTCTCATAGGGCTTCTACTCTCATGCCCAAGAAACACATGAAGAAGGGTCTTACTGGCACAGAGCCCTGATAGGATCTCATTCATGGCTGCCACTCACTGCCGGAGAAAGGGCCCAACAGCAGGGTCTGCTCTCATAAAGAGCTCTGCCTGACTAAGGAAGACATGGCTTTTTGTTCAACACCATGGGACCCTGTGTGACACTCCACAGCCCAGGCTAGAGGCTGTCACAGCGGCCTTTCACAATTCAAAGAGAAAAGGAAAATAGCCTGCCTTTGAGCATCAGAAATGTGGGCGAGGCAGGAATGAAATCATGAATAAATAAATAAAAACACCAACAGCTGTGGTATTTAAAACAGACAATCGCTATAACCACAGATGACAGCCCCACAGCCTGCAGAATCTGCTAATAAACTGTCTTCTGGGACTGGTATCAGAGATAAACTTATGAGCCATGATTCAACCATTAGGCCTAAGTGGACATCAGAGGAAGGTCTGCATTGGATGATATTTTTGGTGCCACATGGCCTAGGAAAATTACTCATCAAATCCAAATCATGATGTGTCTGGCCTCTCTGGATTGGTCCCTTGAAAGGCTGGCACTATTTACACAGAAGCTTTTTGCAATTTTAATCATAATTTCCTTTGGCCAATGTCAATTTTTGTTTTCAGTAATACGATGTGATAAGTGCTTTCTCTTAGTAACAGGGTAAGGGAGTGACACTGGAGACTCATCTTTGAGAAGGAAAGAAAAGAAGAATCTCCCTAGGACTGCCTGTTGACCTGGGCAAGCTCTGGAAACTCCATTGCTGAGAGGTTTGACCAAATGCTACTTGATTTAACCTACCAAGAATCTCCTTTCTGTTTAGGCTACAGCCTGTTTCCAGTTTACTTAACTCAATCTGTTATTGACCCCACTTCCTGCAACAGGACTAATAGGAAGAGTGGCTGGCAGAATCATGACAGGTTAAGGTTATTACATGAGCATCCTGCTTTGAAGGCATGAAGGATGGATGGCTCAGACTTAAATAGTCTTTAGTTACTGCCTAAAGTGATACCTCTCTCAAGTGCCGGATGCAGGAGAGTAAGAACTGTTCAACCCCACAGGATTTTTAAGGGATGTTTTTTGAAGTTTTGGTTTATCATTTCCTGTGTACTCTGAATCCTGTGTACACTCCTGTGTACAGGATTCTTTTGGCTATCCTGGGTTTTTTGTTTTTCCATATGAAGTTGAGTATTATTCTTTCCAGGTCTGTGAAGAATTGTGTTGGTATTTTGATGGGGATTGCATTGAATCTGTAGATAGCTTTTGGTAAAATTGCCATTTTTACTATGTTAGTCCTGCCTATCCATGAGCATGGGAGATCTTTCCATTTTCTGACATCTTCTTCAATTTCTTTTTTCAGGGACTTGAAGTTCTTGTCATATAGGTCCTTCACTTGCTTGGTTAGCGTTACCCCAAGGTATTTTATGTCATTTGTGGCTATTGTAAAGGGTGATGTATCTCTGATTTCCATCTCAGCCTCTTTGTCAGTTGTATATAGGAGGGCTTACCTGTGTATGTGGCGTACATACTTGTGTGTGCCATATGTGCATGAAAGTGCATGTGTGACTATACATGTACGTGTGTGTGTGTGTGTGTGTGTGTGTGTGTGTGTTCCCATATGTGCACACAGTTGGGGGCCAATAGTCAACTTCAAATGTCTTCCTCAATTGTGTTTCACCTTATTTTTGAGAAAGAATCTTTTGCTGAATTGGCTAGACTGGCTGGCCAGTGAGACTCAACGTCCTCCTTTCTCTGGCTCCCAGCACTGGATTACATGCACATGTCACCACATCTGGTTTTTACATGGGTGCTGGGGATCAAGCTCAGGCCCTCAAGCTGTCACAGCAAGCACTTCTCCTACCCAGTGATTGCTGCAGCCTCGTCTCTTATTGTCTTCCAGGTCTTGCTGTGCAATGCAGTCGGACCTTGAATCTGCAGTCTGTGTCCTTCGGCTTCCTTCATAATGGGATGGCAGGTGCACGTCACCATGCTTGGCTTTTACCCTTCCCTTTTTATTTTGGTTTTGCTAATTGACTTTTTTGGGGGATGGTATTTTTCCCATTTCTACCCTATCCACTTCTATGTCTACACCACGCTCCCTTCTTAGAGTCTCTGAGACCGGGGTCCCTTCATCTGTGCTTACGTACATATTCTAAATCTTCCTGCTGAATGATATTCTATATTCAACAATATAAACTACTAAGTGGTCTAAACACGTGATTTCTGGCCTTAATGACAAATTATTCTGGGTAGGGTTATAAATAGAAAAACGAAACACACAAGCACAGTGTTGGTATCTTGGACTAAATAGAAGTCAAGAGGCAATGCAGCAGCTTCCCATGTCATGAGTAGGAAACGTGTTCACAGGGAGCCTGAAGTTCAGATTTAAAATACCAGTGCTGGAAATACAGTATAAAGTACAATCATATGGAGACATTAATTCTAGTGTCTGTTTGTTTTCAGAGCTAAGGACTGAACCCAGGGCCTCACACAAAGACTGAGCTACACCCAGGCCCAGGGACATTCAGCCTAATTCAGGAAGGCATTAAAGAAACTAAAACAGTAATTCTAACACATAGTAGGCCATCATAACACCTGCAAAGTTTTTCTATAAAACTCAAACTCCAAGAGCACCTCCAGGTGAGCACCCACTGAGCTGTTTTTGTATTTAAAATGGCTGTCAACTACTCTGTGAGTCGCTTTGGGACGGGTGAAATCTCTTGAAGCAGTTTGCTACCATGGTTTAGATAAAGCCAAGGTTAGCCACAGCTCCCACCTAGTAACACAGCTAAAGGATTTGCAGAATAGCATAATCAGTCACGTGTCCAAATCTGATTATCGTGAAATGAGAGTGTACAGAAATAAACCTCTTTGGATTCAATAGGTAATTGCTACTGTACAATTGCAGAAATAACCACAGGCTTTTCTTTCACACACTGGGCATCTTTATAATAAAGGGTTACTTGGAAGAGGCAGAGCCACACGATGCATGTAAAGCACCCCTCCTGTTCCTGAGGATCTGGCCAGCAATCTGAAATGTTTTCACTCCATGACTGGAGAGCAGAGCACGTCTTGTCTTTATGACAGATGTGTTCTTTACAACTGTACAAACATGGGAGTTTTTAGATGACTGAAATGATTAGCTTTCTATTTAAAGAACATGTAGAATAGCTCATTTCTGAAATTAAAAAAAATATGGAGATCCTAAAGTACCTTTGAATGTACATATTTTATCAGATTTTTTCTATGTGTGCATATACCAAGGTGCATATGCGAAGGTCAGAGGACAATTTGCAAGAGTCAGTTCTCTCATTCTTTATTGAACTCAGGTCAGTTGGTCGCAAACATGTTTGCCTACTAAACAATCTCACTGGGGGGCCTGTATCCGGTTTTGTACTGCAGAACTGCCTACCCCTAGTAGAAATCCTGTTTTTGTATTGGTCTAGTTATCATGTGACCTTCTGAAACAGAAAACCATCCAGAAAAAAAGGTGGATTATAACCTGGAACTAACCTTAGGTATCAGTATTTCAGAAATACAGATACTTTGGCTCTGTGAAGAAGCCACATTACTTACTGCTAAAGTAACTTCAGGGTTACTATCACATGCTAGAGCCAATTGTTCTTAACATGGACTGATTTAAAAGTGGAAAAGGACAGCTTATTATTTTTTTTAACAAACACCTATAAATGTTCCTTAAAGTGATTAAATGCCTCTGAAACTTGAGTTTGCATAAGACATTTACCAAATTTTCTACAAACTGGCCACTTTGTCGGAGATGTCTCCCCAGGGAGAGATTGCTTAAAGTGTGAGCAGCAAATTAACACACTCGCTTACCCTACTTCACAGGTGGAGAAAGCAAGCTCTAAAATTTAAAATGATTTCCCAAGTCTTGCATGGAGTCAATGATAGAGAGGGGAATTCTTCTCACATTTCCTGGCTTCCAAGTCATTTTCATCAGGCTGTGAATACAAAGAAACAGCTTGCAAATACTAAGGACAATTCCTTTGGTTCCATATAAAGTGAATCCAAAAGTGTCACTTTTGTAGGGCCCGGAAATGAATTCTCAGCTCAAAATAGAATTGTCATCAATTTCCATTCAAAAATGTAGCGTATATTTAGATCCAAAAGTCAGCAATAATGTTACTTTCCTTACAGTGCTTTATAAAAGAAAAAAAAATTGCAACAAAGCTGTCTTTGCTTTAAGGAACTCGTCCTGAAAGGAATGGTCTTGTGGGTAAGGAATGAGGAACTCATGACCTCAAATGATTGGCTGTCCTTTTGAAAGACACTAAGAAAACAATGTCCACAGCACATCTGCAGTAAACCCTCACCTGAGGCTGGAGGTAAAAGATGTGGGTGCCAAGTTCTTGCTGAATACAGGGGTTTGCATGAGATGGAAAAACAGGCAGGCAGGATGAAGACCCACCCCTGAGCGTGGCCCCTGCCTGAGGAATTTCATTTGCAGTTTGAGAAATGTTTTCTCTCTCTTCTGAGGCTCCTTTTTATGTGGACACCATCAAGATGGCATCCTCAGCACTGCACCATCTCCCTCCACACCTCATTCACTTCAGGCTCGATACTGAATCTTGAGGAAGAAGCAGTGAGATGTGCAGGGCCTCTTCCTCTGCTCTCCTGCGCAGGACGGCCCACAAAAGCTCCTGACTGCAATTAAGTCTCTCTCCTGAGAAGCCCTGCCCACTGACTGAAGGTATCTCAGGTTGATTCTCAAGAGAAACAGACTCATAGCAGAAATTACACGGAATCTTAATAGGAGTCTCTCTCCTGATTGGGACACAAGCCAAATTTCTTTATGTTGATTTCTAACATCATTAAAAGTTACACCCAAGAAATTCTTTCATGGATTTCTGTAAGCATTCCCTTGGAAACAGATATTTAATTTCAGTCTTTTAACAAATAATTTAACTATTTTGTGTGTCTGTGTGAGCACCTACACTACCTATGTGCCTAGTGGTCACAGGGTCCAGAAAAGGGTGTCAGATTCCCTGGCAGTGGAGATACAGGTGGTTGTGAGCTGCCATGGGCTTGCTGAGAAGCAAAGCTGGTCCTCTAAATGAGTAGCAAGTGCATGTAACTTCTGAGCCATTGCTCCTGCCCTCATTCCAATCTGTATGAAAGAACTCAGTGAAGAGTAACTGAGTGCTCAGGATTAGTTCTTTCTTCCTGACGCCGTAATAAAATGCCCTGGAAAAAAGCAGCTGAAGGAAGGAAAGGTGTATTTCAGCTCAGTGTTTGGAGGTGCATTCCACCACAGGAAGGAATTTATAACAGAAGAGACTGAGATAGCTGGCCATGATTGTATCCACAGTCAGAAAGCCAAGAGTGATGAAAACTAGGGCTCGGCTCACTTTCTCCTTTCCACGCAGTCCAAGACCACAACCCATGGAATGATGCCAACTATAGTTAATGTGGGTCTTCCTATTGCAATAGCATCATTTATGCCCAGAGGCTTGTCTGCTAGAATACTGTGACAGTCTCCCTGAGGAAATGTGAACAAGCATCTACTCACCCTAGATAGGGAAGCAACAACTGATATCCCTCCTACATTCAAAACAAGCTCTAGTTGTCACTCTCTGTATAGAAGGAACATTTTAGGTTGCAGGTGTAAGGGAGACAAAACAATATTTGTCATTAATGTTTGGCTTATTTCACTCAGCATAATACCCTCCAGTTCTACAACTGCTATTACAAAAGATAGAACTTTCTTTTTTTTCAGAATAAATAATATTCATATATATATACATATATATGTATATATATGTGTATATATATACATATATATTCACTAGTCAATGTCCACATGCTATCTTACACACACACACACACATACATTCACGTGGCTGTTATGAAGAATACATTAATTATAAAAGTGAATACATTTCTTCAAAACCTGGAGTAATTTTTCTCTCCCTTTTCCTTTCCCTTTTTGTTTGGTTTGCTTTTGTGAGAGTCTCACTGTGTAGCCCTGTCTAGCATAGACACCTCTGCAAAGACTGGCTGACTGACATTGTGGTGCTCCTCTTGCCTCCAAGGACTGGGATTGCAGGTATGTGCCAGCATGCCCAAACCGATTCATAATCTTTGGCTATATTCTTAGAAGTGGGATTGCTGGATACATGGTAGTTCCACGTTGAAGTATTTAAAGATCTCCAAACTGTTTTCAACACAGTCACTGATTTACACTTCTACTAACAGTGCCTCTGGAACTCTTTTCTTTCCACCTTGGACAACATGTGCTTTGGAGACTCACTTTTCTAGCCCTTGGGAGATGATGTCTTCTTATGGATTTCATTGGCATTCCCCCTGATAATTAGCAGCATGGAGCATTCTTGTGTGTGGTGGTCTTTCCTATGTCTTCTTAGGAGAAATGACTGTTCTGATTATTTGCCCCTTTTTAATTTTGTCATTCGTTTTCTTGGTATGAAGTTTAGTTATTCTAGGTTTTAGATATCAACCTTTTATCAAGTGTATAATTTTCCACTATTTTCTCCCAGTCTGCTAGATTTCTTTCCACCCTGCTGTTTCTTTTCCTGGGCTGTTTTCCCTGGAGCCCTTCTTAAATGCAGTCTTCTCTGTGGGGCCACTGCTGGTTTTTCCCAGTTAAGTTTGCTTCCCTTCTACTTTGGTTTTCCAATTACTCTACTGTGCATTACTTATCTTTTAAGTTTATAATGTTCCCATTTAGAGCTATTGCAATGGCTCCTTTATAAGTCAATTGGTGGTAAGTGGAGACTACCGCCCATTGTCATGTCTAGTGTGAGATGTGCTAGTGGTAGGTCCACAGACATTTGCTGATGGATTAGACTGGCAATTTTAAGCGTCTGAACTTTATTTTCACACATAAAGCATTTCATTTGATTTTGTGACATTGGAAAAAAGGAAACCTTCACCTGCCTAGCTTCCCCTTCACAGTGAGCATTCTTGACAGGAGCGTAGCACATATGCACATACCTGCAGTTATCTTCATGTGTGAGCTTTGATTGTAATTCTGAACATGAAAAGAAGGATAACAAAGGTGACACATGTGCCCTCATACATTAACAGATTCTAGAGAATTCTGAGGGAGAAGAGATTTCTAGGTAATAAAAACTTCTTTGAATTTCTGAACTTCAAGTTATTTTCAGATACTGAGGAATGAACATTTTACCAAATTCCACCACATATGTTACTTGCTTGTTTGGGATATTTTGCCTTAAGTTTTGTTTTTTTACTGAGAAATTTATCAAAACCCTGCTACATTAAGAATAAATAAGAACAAACAGATTCAGTAGATTCTATGTACACATTTATGTGTTTATAGATACATGCAGCAATAGCAACGAAAGAAAAAGAAACCGTGAATTTGAGAGGGAGCAAGGAGGTTTGGAGGAATGAAAATGAAGGGGGAAATGATGTAATTATATTTTAATTTAGAAAACGAAGATCAAAAGAAGAATAAGACTTCAGTTGCCATCCATCATATAACAGACTAGAAGACAACCAAGCATACACTCTTGAACTAAGGCCCTTGGAGGCCACTGAACATGCTCTAACCCTCTGCTTTTATGTCCCATTGGTCCTATTTTTGTGCAGTTTCCTCAATGACTAAACCCTTCCATAAAGTCCTTCCATCTCAGAGGGAAAACTTCTTAAGATGGGTTGTTTACAGGGAGGTGAAACAACAGGAAGTTCTACAAGGAAATAATGCCCAAACCTCCTTTCGGACAGGAAGTAAACACATCAAAATAGCTTTAGGAAGTCCCTGAAACTGACCAGATTCACTAGCCTCCTTCCTCCCCAAGCGTATTTACACAGTAAACACTGCTGAGAGAAAGTTCTCAAACTAGCCCAGCATCCCAGAGGAAGCAAAGAGAGACCAACCAAGCTTCCTACAAGACTCAGATCAGCAAAGCTGCCCAGAAGAGAATCAGCCTGAGTCACCTGGAAAGAACATTCTCTAACCTATGGAACTGTCTGCAGACTACATGGTGTGCTCCCGGTCCAGCTTCTGTGAGCCATCACCCATGCCGGGGTGGGTCCTTGGTGATTCAGCTGTCTGTAAGTCATTTCTGCTCACCCATATTCCTGTAGGTAATCCATCACTCACGCTCCTGTAAGTAACCAAATAAAACACATTGTTTCACAATATTGGACTTCCGGTGCTGTCTGTACTTTGGTCTGTCTTTGTCATCAGTTCCTGTCTGGACTGAGTGGAAATCTATTCACATCTGCCTAGGGACAGTGCCACACATCTGTGTCTCTTCTACAAAGAGCGCTCTGTCTGATGGCAGGGGCTGTACTTCCTGCTCCTCTATTTCAGTTATAGTGTATTTCCGTGTGTGTAGAGCACCAGTTCCTGCTAGCATTCACTTTACAAAAAAGGGAAAATCAGTCTTTAAAAAGGAAAATCCTGCATTTCCAGAAGTTGAATAACAGAGCAGATTAAAAAAAATAAAACATTAAATAAAAATCCAGCTAGTTAGATGATTGACCATTAAAAAGAAGCTTAATTTAGGAATTATTTTTGGCTAAAATCCTGTTATATTTTCATATACAGTCTCTATAGTCTCATTCACCTGCAGCTCTTATCTTTCATATTTTATTCTATCTACCCTTAAAATAAGTGCTAATAGTCATGATAGGCTAGGCTAGGCTAGACTGCTTCTATGACATCAATTACATACTTTGATTGTGTCTTTGCCAGCCTTGGCTTGTTGACCTTTTTGTTTAGTGACTATGCAAGTAATGTTCATCCCTTTCTATGACTTCCACTGCCTTGAACCCTCTTACCTGTCACTCCTGTTACCTGGATATTCTCTTCTTTCAGACATTTTTTTATCACATCTATCACTGCCTACCCCACTTCTTCTCCTATAAAATAAAGTGACTGCCTCATTCAGGCATCTTTCCAGAGTATGTCACCTCTCCTTTTCAATGGGATAAAAGCCAAGGGATGTTCAGATTGCTTCATGAAAGAGATCAGAGCTAGCTGTCTTCTTCTTCTTTTTTTGATACAATGTTGTTCTGTTTTGGTGTAAGGCAGGGAGGGCAAAATAGGTGAGGTTAGAGGATGTTCAAAAGCAATAAAGGATCAGTGTAGGACAATCTGCTTTCTCTAAGCTTTGTGCTTTGTGAATAAAGGAAAGCAGCTCTCAAGTAATGTCAACAACTAAGCCTGACTTTCATGCTACATTTTCCTCTTCAATTCACAATTGCATTCTGCTGGAGTTCATGACCTTCATGCCATACTCAAAATCAAATTCCTACATAGCCTTTATTGAGTGTCCATTCAAATAAAATATTCACATGTGAATATATCTGCCATGTAATATGTGAAGAACAATGTGGACACACACTGCAGAGCATACTGGAGATATAGTTAACAGGAGAACCAAATGAAAATATAGCTTAAGAGAGATTCAGGCCATGTCCTCAGGCATGTGAGTCTGAGGGCTCTCTTCCTTATTAAATGAGGATGGTCAAAATACAGATAGATTCAACTATATTCTTCTGGGAGGGGTAATAAGTCTTAGTAGATATGAAGCAAGTATCATTTATTGAGTACCTAGTGCATGCGGGTAGTATTATAAATGCCTTAAATCATTAGTTCATTTAATATGCATAATATCACCATTGGTTTAGTTTACATGGTTCTTTTGATTTTCAGATCTGACAGCTAAAGTCACAATTTGTTAGAGTCACACATTGGCATTCATACTTCGGCATTCTCAAGAGTACAGTCTTTATCACTGATTGATGTACTTTTTCTGATACTCTATGGGAGTCACAAGCATGTGGATAACTGCCGGCATTGCAATGGATAGGTTCACTGGAATAGTGAAAGGAGAGTGGCTTAGACTGAAGACTGAAAGCCACCTAGTTTCTCATCCTTGCATCATCTTTAAGATGCCTCTGTATAGGATCAGATCTTGGGCATCCACCTCTGTGTGGTGCAACAATTCTGAATCTTCTTAACCCACCCTGCCTTGCAAACAGATTCAATGCATGTACTTCCAAGCCTTTTGAGAACCTAAAGAGACCCAAATTTGTATTTTGAACTATAAAAATAGCTTTTCATGGTAAGTTTTAAGACAATCTATTTCTGGGTTTTTATTTTCTTCATGCATTCCATTGTGTAGCCCTCTCCAGTCACACACACACACACACACACACACACACACACACAATCTCTTTTACTGAGAGGCCTACTCCACTCCCACATCACACTTTTTGCAACATGTACCTATTTAGCTGCTTCCCTTTCCCTCCCAGTATAAGTCATGATGGTTGCTCAATATGCATAAGTGATGTTTGTGCAGATGTTTCTGGAAGCAAATGTTTATCTGTTACTCTAATTTTATTTACAAATAATCAGAGGATGGTGTATGGCTGCTCATCATAGTTCAAGTTACTAACACTATATAATGTATATCATGCATGAGTAGCCAATTGTCTAGCCTTAAAATTCAATAACAGCCTCAAACCTAAACTATACTGAAAATAATTTAATCATCCATTAATGATTCATAAAGCACTTTAGGGTTTTTCAGAGTCTTGAGATTATCATCATTATTGTCCCATATGAGTAGGGAAGTAATAAAGCTTTCCAGTCCGTAGGCTATCCGATTGATCAGCTTTTACTGCATTCTTTAGGCTTGCCCCCTCCTCCCTTATACTCTCAGATAGTTAAGGGCTACCAATCATACTTTCTGTGTGTACAGAACTTTACAGAGACTTTACATAAATGAAGGCAAAAATCACGTTTATGTTTTCTCACTTAGAGATCAGAGTTCGGAAGAAGTCTCATTTTAGTTGTGTATTTTTCTCCTTTGCTATAGGTGTCGGGACTTCTTCACTCGTGAAAGAGAAGGAAGCACAAGGAGTGACCATTAATATCGATTTCTTCACCAGTGACCCAGAATTCCTCCTGTATTTCTGTATGGCAGGAGCTAGCAGAGCTCACAGACACATAGGATAGATAGAGTCCTAACACGAATCAAGCACGGCCATGAAAGCTGCCTGACAGTGTAGCAGTAGTAGAGTGACGTCATACCCATTAGAGGGATCTGCCTGACAGTGTAGCAGTAGTAGAGTGACATCATACCCATTAGAGGGATCTGCACTGACAGTGTAGCAGTAGTAGAGTGACGTCATACCCATTAGAGGGATCTGCACTGA
>CABHPH010160460.1:18844-29272 GCA_902168325.1 Peromyscus nudipes | reverse complement strand
TAGCAGTAGTAGAGTGACGTCATACCCATTAGAGGGATCTGCACTGATGCCTCCATGCCCAGCTCCTCCTCCCACCATGCTTCTGAAATCTCCTGCTCTTGTGGGATTGACCCAAGATTGAAGCAGCTAGAATGATGAGCTAACATATGGGGGACACCTGCCTTCTAGGGGTACTCATGCCTGAACAGTAGCACATGAGCAAATAATAAAGACGTAAAAATGCTTTTCTACAATTTATTGAGATTAGACTGCCTGAAGCCTTACATAATTGTTTTACCACTGCAGATCTCAGAGTAGCTCAATGCAGTCCTCATTTTATAGACATCTTATATAATGGATTGTTCTCCATAAACCGTACATTCAGAACCCAGGGATGGTTGGAAACAGTTCCTTGTGCTCAAATCTTGCAGAAGTTCTTATGAATGAGTCAGATACTACTTTGAGGGAAGAAAATGAAGGACTGTCACCTTATTTCTATAGAAAGCACATGCTTCTCTCCGTGCAACTAAGTCCTTCATTCTACCTTTCAGAATTGATTTGGTATCAGAGATATGAACCATTACCTGGAATGTCTCCTCAATCTCATATTGGCTCAGCTCATCCACTCCTATGTTTTGTTGTGCAGTTCAATTTTCTTCTGTTTTCCTTCTCATTTTTAGAGCTGTCACTTGTGTTACTGTTTCGCTTACATCCCTCCATATTAGTTTCACAGTTGGAGGCCATTTCCTCAGCTCATCCAGCCATTTTAATCTATTAGCCAAACCTGCTCAGAAGGCTGACACTGTTCTGTACAGAAGCAGACTTAACATAATGTGCTCAAGTTACATATATTACCTAATTTCTCGTGTCTACTGGTGTGATTCTTAATTTCCTCATCAATGACTCCGTAGGGGCTGGGATCCTGCCAAAGGCTTATATAAAAAGCTTAGAGTGTAATGTAGACTTGAGATTGTCATTACTCCTACTTAGCTGAAAGCATATGGCCTTTGGAAGGAGTTTGGCCAAGGCCAATGTATTCGGCCCAAACCAACTGATTCAGCTCCATATTTCTCTCAACAAGATATAAGCAGGCAATATTAGAAATAAGAGGGAGATGCTGAAATGTTGTGTCATCCACTGGAAATAACATGGGCCTACAAATCTGACAAACTTGTGTCCAGATTTCTAAGCCACTACATACCGGCATGTAATAGTGGGATATTGTTTCTATGAGAGTGTAATCAAATAAACCCTTTCCTGTCTGTGGTGATATTGTGTTCCCCAAAATATTGTGCACCCTAATAAATTTATCTGGGGTCAGAGAACAGAACAGCCACTAGACAGACATAGAGGCCAGAAAATGGTGGCACACACGCCCTTAATCCTAGCATTCCAGAGGCAGAAATCCACCTGGATCCCTGTGAGTTCAAGGTTACACTGGAAACAGCCAGTCATAGGCATGGTTACTCACGCCTTTAATCCCAGGAAGTGATGGCAGAAAACAGAAAGGTGTTTAAGGCATAAGGTCGAGGAACTAGAGCTGGTTAAACTTTTAGGCTTTTGAGCAGCTGTTCAGCTGAGACCCATTCGGATGAGGACACAGAGGCTTCCAGTTTGAGGAAACAGGATCAGCTGAGGAACTGTCGAGGTGAGGTGGCTGTGGCTTGTTCTGCTTCTCTGATCTTCCAGCGTTCACCCCAATAACTTGCTTCAGGTTTGATTTTATTAATAAGACCTGTTAAGATTCATGCTACACCTGCCCAAGTTGGTTTTGGTTATGTGTTTTTTCACTGCAATACTATCCTTAACTATGACAGAATTTGGTATGAGGGTAGCTGGGTATTGCTGTGACAGACCTGACCAATTGTTTCAGAATTTGAAACTGGCCTAGAAAATCCATTGAGTGTTGAGAGTTGAGTGGGCTGTTCTGTAGACACTTGGAAGATAAGAATATTGAGGGCAATCTAGACAATGGAGGCCTGGCTTGTAAAATTTTAGAAAGAAGTTTAAAGACTATGAGGCCATCCCTGGGCTGGTGGTACTGGGTTCTATAGGAAAGCAGGAAGAGTACACCATATGGAGCAAGCCAGTAAGTAGCACACCTCCATGGCTTCCATAGCAGCTCCTGCCTTCAAGTTCTTGCCCTAATTGAGTTCCTGTCCTGACTTCCTTTCATGATGAACAGTGATATGGAAGTGTAAGCCAAATGAACCCTTTCTTCCCCAAGTTGCTTTTGCTCATGGAGTTTCCTCACAGCAATAGTAACACTAACTAAAACAATGAGGTAAAAAAATTTCTGTTTTGAAATTGTTTGCTCACACACCCTCACACTTACACTCACATACTCACATACACAAATGCACATACACACAGGCACCTGATTTCTGCTGAATTTTATTAGATGAACATGCTATATATTTTTCTACTTATTTCCATAGTTGTATTTTTCTCAACAATAGCCTATATTTCTTATTTTACAAACTTTACAATTCAATTCATACCTAAGTTCTCTAATGTTTGATTTTTAAATTTTTATGTTAGATGATATTTTTATTTTGTCACATTAAATATTCAAATTAAGAAACGAGTGTTATTGGACTGGTCTTAACTGCATTTTGCCTAGAAGAGATGGACTTCAAATTCACAGATGCACTAAGTTCAGAACTAAAATAGAAGATACTTACAGTAGAAATAAGCATGTGGGGGCTAGCTGTTAGTAATAGGCAAAGCAATGAGAGGAAAAATTTTTCAACAAATGATGCCAGAACACAACTAGATGGGATATCCAACTAAAACACCTATGGCTGTGGCTGCATGTTTCCAGGAGGCTTAAGTGAAGAAGGAAGATTCACTATGAACATGAGTGGCACCATCTCCTGGGCTGGGGTCTCAGTTTTACATACAGGAGAGAATGAAGTGAGCAGCAGCACTCCCTCTCTGCTTTCTGACTCTAGATGCTTCATGAGGAACCACTTCATACTCCTGCTGCCTCACCTCCCTGGCCATGAGGGACTGTCTCCCCTCCAACTGTGAACCAAGATAGACCCTTCCTGCTTTAAGTCCCTTTTGTGCATTTCCCCCAGCAACAAGATGTATAACAGTTATAATGAGCACCCTTTTTGGAAAAATTAAACAAATGCTAATATTTGACTCACAGTGGGCATAAAAGTTTTCTAAAAGGAAGACAATACAAAACAGAAGCTCTAACACTTTGGGGAAGTGGAAGAGGAAATTCCTTGCAATATCAGAATAGATAAATTTAGATAAAATTAGACAAGGAATAAAGTAATAGATAATAAATTTGATAAACTTCATCAACATTGAAAACCACTGTTCTTTTGCATATCATACTTTTAAAATTAAGAAATCCAAAAAGTGGAGTAAGTGTCACAGTCCATATATACAACAATGGGCTGGTATGTAAAATGGATGAACCTTTTGACCTGAGTAAGAAAGAAAACTGGTCCAGCCTTGACATGAGGCTTTGTTCCTAGTCTTATTGTAACGTGCTATGCCATGTTGAGTTGATATCCCTGGAGACTGGCTCTTTCCTGAATGGAAATGGAGGAGGAGTGAATCTACAGGAAATGATAGACAGAGGTTGACTTTGGAAGAGTGGAAACTGTGGTCAGGGTGTATTGTATGAGAAAAGAATAAATAAAAAAATATTTTAATTTTAAAAAGAAAGCAAGAAAATTTAAAATGTGCAAAATAGTTTAACGAGTACTTCAAAAGAAAATGCTCAAATGACAAGCACAAGGAGATACAGTCAATATGGTCAATGACTAGAAATGTACAATTGAACCTCAGTGATCATACACTGCTTACCCAGTGAGATGGGTAAAATGAGGAAGACGCAATAACAAGTCTGGTAGAGCAAGAGAACAACAGAGATGCTCTTGACTTTTGCAGGAATGCAAATTAACACACTACTTTCAAAAGAAATTGTCAGTTTCTTATAAAATTAAATGAACTCATGACTCAGAATTCCCAACCCTACATATTTACTGATAGTAAATGAGAACTTTTCCTATATTGAGATAAAATAAGCACATTCAAAGAAAACAATGAAGTAAAAAAGACAATACTGTGTGTGTGACCACAGAAAAATAGTGACATGAAAATGGACTTTGGATGTAGCACCAAGACCATGGACGATTAGCTTTGATAAATGATCCTCAGTGGGAAAGGCCAGATAGAAGACAATAAATAATCTATGATCTATTTCTAACAAATTATAGAAAATGCAGCTGTAATCTATGTCGACATAAAGTTGATTGGTGTTCTGGGTCAAGGGTCAAAGGAGTTGGCAGGAAAGAGGCATGAGAGAACATCTCAGGAAATAAAAGTGTTGGGAGATATGTATGTATTTGAATGTAAGGAGGTGTATGCATCTGGAAAAATCTCATCAAAATGTACAGTAAAGTCAATTCTCTTCAATATATACATAATAACTCCATAAAGTTAAAAATGTACATATTAAAGAGTGATATGTCGACACTCACTTCAATATTCCTCTAGAAATTGAGGGTTACAGTTCAGTGGCTCATCTCATCCTTGGAGTTGAGTAAGCAAAGCAACTTCACCTAAATCCCCCAGGTCTGTGTGCCCTAGAGACTGTAGCTCTTGAGGAGGGATTGCTTCCACAGAAACCACATATTTTCATTAAAACTGAAATCTGATACTACTCTAAGGCCACTTTGGGCTCCTCTCACCAATGAATCAATAAGCAAAGATAGGGGTTACCTTGTCAGCCAACTGATTGATGTTGACTTTGAAGGGGAAAATTAGACAGTTGCCTTTGGCAATGAACCATACAGCATGGTAATAACACATTTTCTGTGATAAAAGGTAATAGGGAATTACAACAATCCATCCATGAGTAGACTGTTAACGACATACTTTACTAGATGGAATGAAATCTCAGGTCACCCAGTCAGAAAAGCAACCACTGTGCGCTGAGGTGCTTGTTGAGAATAAAAGGAACATGGAAGGAACACTGGAAGACTTTTAAAATAAAGCTGTGACTGTGTCACCAGTGACATAAATAACAACTGCTGTTTAATAACTCCTTGTTTTTGCATCAACTTTGTGTACGCGGTAACCACTTCCTCCTTCTTTTCTATTTCCTGTAAGATATTTTAATAGTAGCTAAGATCTCAGTAATTAAGTGCTAGACTGCTAACAGAAGTTCTAACATCTCCAAACACATAACAAGGACTGTATCTTGTCTATGGAGATGGTTAGTCAAGTATGAGTAACAGCAGAGGGATTCGAGGATGCCACAACGACAGTGAGGAATTGTGCTGGTACAGCTACGTGTCTTCTTGGTTGTCCGCTTGCCCTCTGCACAATATGTGGAAATAGAAGTGAAGTTTCCGGACTTCGAGGGCCACTGAAGCAGTGGGCATACCGCTGTATACACACTTCCCTTGAACAGTGGGCTCACTTGACTGAACAGCGCACAAGTCCCCAGGTGCCCCAGATATTTGCCCTCACTGAAGCTCACTTCAGACACATGTTTAGTACTTTATCAGAAGAGGCTTACTTCTCCCACAGGTCATAGGCAATACTGAGGCTGAGAGTGATGAGAAGAAGCTGCAGGTTCCTTTTTCCTTTGTATAAATTAGCATTGCATTTACCATGTGTATGTAGTCAATGGTTTTTGCCTACACCTCACTCTATTGCTGCTGGGAAAGATGCAGTCAAGAAATGTAGCTCAAACCAATGTCCAAGAAGGAAAAAAAAAATGTTTCTTCTCAGGGAATAATAGGAAGCTTTCTTCACTATGAATAAAAGTTACATAATCATATGGCCATCTTTTTTTCTAGCCATTTGGATACCCTAAATCGCTTACAAAGTTTTTATGTTTATTTATTTGTTATTTTATTTTGTGCATGATAGGGAGCCACATTCATGCTAGAGTGTGTACATAGAGGTCAGGGTACAACCTATGGACTTAGTTTTCTCCCAACTACCATAAGGTTCCTGGAGCTTGATCCTCAGGTTAACCAGTCTTCACAGTAGGCACAGTAGATACCTTTACCCATTGAGCCATCTCACTGGTACCCGAATCTCTTTTTAAAAATTTAATTCCAGAAACATTTCCACTGCTTCATATTTCACTGGTTATATTTTTCCACTAATTATATTTTTCTGACTTCTAATAAATAGTCACATCAGCTACCTGATTTTCTAATGAATATCCTTATGTAAGTAACTGGACTTGTACTTAAATGCTAAATATTTTTCCCAATTTACTTTTTATTTGAAAGATATCTTGAAGTACGAACCCACAAAAGTCTATTTAGTAATTTATGAAGGGGTGCAATGGAAATACAGACTCACGAGTGCAGAACAAGGTAGATGTCACTGCCCATCCAGCTGCTTCTATCCTATCATTCTGCCCAAGGGTGATGAGAACAAGACCATGCCCTGGGGCTTGTTACCCCAAAGCCATTGGCTGAACAGATCGAATTCCCACAACAGTATCTTACACATTAGGGGTCATCCTTCCTAATCTATGTCATCTAAAATGTATTTTAAAATGCATAACAAAATTTTAATTGCTGATAGATAGATTTAACACTCAGCCTTTCTCCTTGGGCTTTCTATCATAAGCATTTAATTATTTCAAACCAAAAACTATTCCCATGAATGTCAGTTCTGGTACTAAACTGTTGATTTAAAATTATACAGTCTATTTTTCATTCACAGGAACTTCGGAATATTTTAGTTTTCATATTTCATAAGCATCTTGGTTATTACATTATATAATCTAAAACGACAGCTGGGAAAGACTCTGGATGTATTAGATGGGTCTTATGTTCTGTTCAACCCACCCACCACAGCTGCTTGCTCTCTGGGCAAACATTCTTGGTTTTTCTAAATCAGTGTTGCTTTAGGATGTGAACTCTACCAAGAGAAGTGCTACAGTCATTTCTTATTCTACCAGTCCTGGTGTCACCAGCATCCCTAGATGCTGCTATTTATTTTAAGGAGAACTTTGTTTTCTTTGCCCATTTCCTGTCCTTTCAAGGACCTTCTTTCCTAAACCTGAAGCCAAGCCTGTGACAGGAGCCAATACACTGGGGATTTAAAAAGATTTTTATTTCATGTGTCTTGAACCGAGTTGCTCTTTCTTGGCATCTAAAGCAGAGGAATCTATGGCCCTGCCACATTCTATCTTCCTTTTTTCCATCTAGTGACATCTGTAATGGTCCTAACAAAGCACCTGCTTGGTAACCTAATATCTCCTCTATCAACTTCTCAGCTCCGTTTATGATTTGATAAACTGTTGGGATGTTTTCAAGGACTGAGCATTTGGGTCCCACTGCTTTGGCTGAAAGAAACTACAGCACCTTATATCTCAGGGAGATGGTATATGGCAAAGGTTTGAGTGCCATTGGTATTTAAATGATTGAAGTTCACAATAAGAAAGCACAAATTTTAAGAAATTATGTTGCTGTTGGAATGGAGCTGCCATTTGCTAAAGTATAACACCCATTCCTTGTCAGGAAATTTTATTCAAGATGCTGAACTGCAAACCACAGAGAATGAGATATTGGCACCGAGACTATAGAAAGAACAACAACAAAGAAAATCCTGATGGATTCCTTAATCATATAAGTCACTGGTGAACAATAAAACACTGTTAAGATTGCTTTAGAAATTAGGTCTTGACCTGACTTTTTGAAAAATAGCACAAAGTAAATTGAAAACATAAATGGATACGTGTTTTTGAGAGCGGTTGGAAGAACTGCCTTTCAGTATAATGAAGATGAAGGATGTTTGTTCTATCAGAGACAAACATTAAAATTAATGACACCAATCCTAAAAAGAATGAATTATTCAATTTTTGAAGTATATATCATATGTTACCTTCATTGGCATGTGTATGAAGGGTGTGACTCACTCAAAAACAATTTTCATAAAGCTAGGGACACAGAGATAAAACAGCAGGCATTGAGTCCAGAGGCGCCTGTCCACTCTGTCACTCAGAGGACACCAAGATGCAGAGACATGGTACACACAGCTGCACTGTCTTTCCGGGTCCCACAGGCCAGCTTGTTTCTTCCCAGGAGTCTTGGCTGCTCTCCTGACTCTTCATGCATCTCCCTTGCCTGCCCCTGCCCGCCCCATCCTGGCCCTTTTCAGCACTTGTCTGGCTACAGATTTATGGGTGTTTTCCTCTAGCACCAGCGAGGCACTGCTGAGCTAGCACAGTGCATAACCAGAGGCAACACTCCAAGACTTCCCATCTCAGTCCTTAAAATTCAGCACAGCTGATGCATTGCTTGTCATTATTTTGACCGCATTTGAGCCCATTGAAAACTCTGTCTCAGAAGTCCAACTAAAAACAGGACTGGACTCCTTGGGTGTTTCTGTCATCCAGTGCAAAGGGCAGCCTGGTGACTTTACCTTTTACGTGAACTAGACTCGTATGAAAAACAAAAATTAAAAATAGTATAGTTTCAGTCAATATATGCAATTGAGAAACAAACAGTTCAATAACCCAACCCACATCATGGTAATTAAACATAAATGTTGAAGTAAGAAAAGCATTCCTGAACATATGTTAGCAGTAAAATTTACAGAGTTTAAATGTTCTGGATGTTTTCATGTACTGCAAAGTGCCATCAAAGTGATCTTAGAACAGTGACCCTTTCCTGGTCTGTGTCTTAAAACTGGCTTAATTAAGACACCAAACCACCCTGAGCTATAGTTTCTATACCACTGAAATCAAAATAATATCTGCTTTGTAAAGTGTTTTAAGTATTTAAAATTACTATAAAATGAAAATTATATCATCATATTCATATGTATATAAATAGCTTCCATTAAATTACTCTGCATTCTCTCTACATACATATAATATAGCATAAATATAGTATATACATATATATACACACATATAGCATACATATTGTATTGAAGCAACATTTCATGTGCCAGACTTCCCCACAAAGCCACTGCCTGTATATTATGCCACTGTGCCCATGTCTCTCTTCTCTCAGCTCCCCTGTTCCTCTGTTCTTTTTGCTAAGGAAGTTGAGAGTCTGTCTGGTTCTCCATATCCCACAAGAGAAAACTAAGGAAATCTGCACTTCTTTAATGTGTCCAGCAAGGAACAAATGGTTTTCAAAGTCTGCTGCTGTCCCTTCCAATTTGTTTACTCAAGTGGCAGTAACATGGACAGATCAGAGAGAGGTGTGATTTTTGTGGTAAAAATAATCTTTACTTGAAATGCAACTCCAGTCTTCCCTGTGCCTTCCCAGCTCCTGGCAGCTGTGCTGGCTGAGAGGGCTCTGTTCCTCAATTTGCGCCTTGCTGCTGGATCCCTTTGATGACACAGCTCCCGTGCTAAAACTGGCATAATCAGGTAAAAATTATCCTTATTTCCTTATGATAGTAAATGTGTCTACTTCACAGCCTGCTGTTAACCGGTGTCTTCTTTATCCACGTCAGGAAGCATCTTTTTCTCAATTCCTTGCACGTGTTAAAATCGCTTACTTACTTAGCATGCTTTCAAGGCTGCTTTAACATAACATTTTACTGGAATTTTGTTGTTGGTTTTGAGATAAGGATTCCCTGTGTAGCTTCAGCTGACCTCAAACTTGATGTCCTCCTGCCTCAGCCTCCCAAGTGTTGGGAGGATATACCTACCACCTTATCCAGCTTATCATAATATTATTGATATATTTATAGTTTGAAAGTACTGCAGACACAAATAAATTGCAATTATAAAATAATAATGATGAAAACTGATTTGTTTTCAAGATAGTCCTGTGGCGGGATTGAAAGGCAAGAAAATTTTGGGGGAACATGAGAAGGTCAAAAAGTCCCTCACGTGAGGTCTGCGTGAAGCCTATCACCAGTTGAGGAATAAGAACTTCAGCACAAGAAACAACATTTGCTGTAAAAGCTGCTGGCACAGAAATAATATTCCTTTTAAGTCCATCTATTTTGTTTTGAAGTCACAGTGAAGCAGGTTTACTATATGAACGTATATGACCTCAGTTAGGGCATTCTTCATCCCTTCAGATCATTTCTGAGAGTCTCAAACAAAATTGTTAACTTTGTTTGCAGTGGGGAGCCTGCCTCTGAATCTCTGGAACCTACAGATTTACCATCCCGTTAGATACCTCTGAGCTGCCTGGTAGTCTCACTGGGATCCTTAGCCAAACTTCAAAGATAATAGCGTCAAAACCATCAAAATCCTAGATAAGAGTACTGTAAAGAGAAGCCCACATCTGTGCTTTCAGCCATGTCTTGTCTTACTTTTTTCTGAGACATTGTCTTTCTCTTAACCCTCATATTTAAGCCTGTATTAAAATGTGAGGCTGTGAGATGATTCAGTGAGTTGAAGTGTGTAGGCATAGACCTGACATCCTGGGTCTAATCCCAGATCCCACAAGGTATTGGGAGAAAACCAAGACCCAGGTGTTG